>JAUZNJ010040290.1:0-34511 GCA_034780135.1 Jordanella pulchra | reverse complement strand
ATATATACTAATAACATTATTTCTATCTTTACTACTATACTACTATCTATAAATCTTTGAGTAAATTTAACCTTCACTAGTTAATTGTTTTAAAAATCCAGAAACTGGGATTATTTACTTTGTTTTGGGGTGTGAAGTAATTTCTGTAAATTTATCATGTTCCTGCATTGGTGTCTAGTCAAAATAGAATGAAGACAAATTTGAAAGAGTGCTAGAGTGGGTCTTTGTTTTCGATCCTTGCACAGGTTTACAACTGTAAACACAAATACGTACAAACCAGCATTTTCTGGTTATGGATTTTTTGGGGAAGGCAAAATGGCAAAACCTGAATAAAAAAATCCAAGATTAGTTAAGAGCTGCATTAGATTGTTGTAAAAACTGAAGGGTAAGTAATTTCTTTTGCCTAAAAGATAACTGGATCTTTTGTTGATGCTTGTGAAAAACTCAGATATCATCTGTCTAAGGACTAAACTAGGGAAAAGCAAAAAAGAAGAACTTTTTAACGGATTAACTATTAAAAGGAAGCTTTGTAAAACCAGAAAGTATACATCATTGATACTGTGGATTGTCCACACAGTAAAGCAAAGACTTGTTAGTGCATGGGTAACAAACCTACATCATCAAATATGTCCTGGTGATAGGAAACACATTACAACAAACCCCCAAGAGTTTCTAAGATGAATTAAATAATTAAATAAAGCATAGATCATTTGAAATATGCTGTCTGAAGATACCTTCAAGACATTTTGAAGAGAACTTTGGGAGAACACAAACATACTTGATATGAAAGTTATTAGACCTGTTAAATAATTTTATCCCATAATGACAAGAAATGGGGTGGTCCAAACTTTGACGAAAAGTCAAATGTAAAAACAGCACTAAAAGTAGGATTTTCATATCAAAACTTTGTCTAGGTTTGACATATCAAAATATTGCTAAAGGTATCTGAAATAAGAGAATAATTTCTCTGACAATCATGTGACTCCATCATCTTTCCTGCTAAAACTGGGTAAGGGTCCTTTTTGACAGCAACACAAACATCCACAGTTTTTGATCCACCATTAGAAAAACACTAAAGGTGGAAATCCCAAAGCAATGCAGTCTCTGATGTTTCTTTACTGATACTTAGCATCTACTCCAGTTGAAAGGAGTAATCAGAGTCACTGGCCTTGAATGAGGCTTATTTGGTCAAACATGAAAATAAAAAAATAAAAAATAGGATTGCTTTTCTTCAATATTGGTACATTTTGAATAAATAATAGAAACTGCAGTTCCCGAACTAATGAGAAATCCCAGAAAATGTGAAAACAAAAGTTATGATCAGATTCTTTTAATTTCATAATTGTTTTAATTTTAATTACAAGGTGCGACAGCTGTGGTCCGCAGCTATGGTTACTGCGGTCCCTGATCTCACTCCTAGAGCAGCAGGGGAGACAAAAAAATAAGACTGTCTAAGTTGCGCAGGACAAATGGACACTCACAGGACAACAAAAACAAATACTCACATCTAAAGCTCAGGGCAATCAAAATTGCAATTCAACATGACATGGGTGTTAAATCAGATGGACTGTGGTAGGTAGCTGGAGCATCCCAAGAAAACGCATGCAAGCAAAATATAAAGCTGTTTGATCTGGCTGTGACTTACATAAATATGGGAAAGCAGTGTGCTAAACATAATGAATGAAAAATTTTACTGACTATAATGCACAGGGATTGGCTAATAATTTAGTAAAGTTATTTGTTACTTGGTTAAAAAAATCTATAATAAAAGCTCCAGGTGTGTTCAAATCACAGTAAGAAATATACACAATTGAAAATGGGTTCACTAGCATCGTTGTAGTTGTATTTTTTATTTTTTTTGCAGGAACTCTGTTTATTCATAATATTGTTAAGATGATATATTTCAACATTATTTTTGTAGAGAAACAGAACTCACCATTAGTGTATAGTAATGCTATATACTCCTTTAATGTTAAGACAGGACTGAGCTGCATTATTGGCCTATTTGTGTCATATTTGACTGGATTTATTGTCAGCCACAAGAACATTTCTACTCACACTGGAAGCACTAATATGTCTCCCAGACAAAGTTCTCCCTGTGTATCATTTTCTTTGTTTAACAACAGTGCAATCATGAAAAAAAAATATATATATATATATTCTTACTGAAATGGATGTGACATAAAGCTGTACAATGATGTTTTGCTTTGTTTTGTTTTTCATCTGAACAAAACACACCTGAGTCATTGGTCAGACTGTTTTTGAGTCATAACAGGCTGACAATGTTGGTGTTTTTGTGAGGAAATTAATGCCATAGTGTCTATTGCGTTCTTCTTCTAGTGTGGTAGCAGACAACCAGATAACACCTCAGGTTACTGTATATGCCTGAAACAAGCCATGTGAAACCTGCAACTTCACAACAATAACAATTCATCATTTAATGTTATTAATTGACAGATGCAGCATCATTGCTCTCTAGGTTTAAATTTATTTCAGCTGTGAAGAAATGCATTGTTAAAAATATTAAGCCACATCTTCAAATGTTAACTTTCCTTTATCCAGCTTCAATAAACAGTAAACAAAAGTGTAAACTTATGTATTAGTACCAAGTTTCAAAATCAATGAATGGCTACTGAATTTTACCGCTATCAAGATTTTTAAAACAATATCTAATCCTTCTAGATGTTTCAAGAAAATATCTAGCTCTTTCTCTTTCACAAAACATTCATGTAACAATGAGATTTTATTTGACGAACCTCTGAACTCATAAGGAAGTAGAAATGATTTATTCATTTAAATAACAAGAGTAAGAGAGAGAAACCGATGAACTTCAGCTTTGCCCTTTGCTTTCCCCCAGCATGAGGTGCATTTACAGATGTCAGCCAGCGGCGCCGCAGGCTGGACTCACATATAATCTGTCAGATTAAGTGTCAAATGTTACACGGTAACAAATGAGACCAAGGAAGAGATGAACTAAGAACACCTTTGTGTGATACATTATCATTATTTATTTCTGGTGTACAATATTAGCTTTAAAGACTTTAGGCAATATATATTTTAAGATTTTTATATTATTTACACCATTAAGAAACTTGAAAAAAGTAAATAGATGAAATTTTTTAACCTTAATTGGATTAAACTTCCAAAATACAAGTAGGACTTGGTTGAAGTTTGTTTTAATGGAAACACTATAGGCAAATATATAGATTATTCATCTTATATATTTGAGTCATGCTTTATGCAATTTTACTGAAATTTGTTGTTTTCAGGAAGAAAATACACTACATGTCATTAAAATCAGTGTTTCACCTAAATGCCTCCCTGTCATTTCTAAACAAATGCACAGCTCAATAGAAAATTCAATTAAACCTCTGTTATCTTGGTGATCCTTTGTAGGTGAACAAAAACACTAAACATCCCCCTACAGCACTGTTTCCATCCTTCTTTTAGCTTCTCTGTGACTGGCCACTCTCATTATTTATGATAATTACTCGTAATGGCGAATTAAGGCTGAAGTGGAAATAAACAAACCAAACTACCAGCTAGCAGATGTTCTATTCACTCTGTGTTTGGTGACCAGGGAGTGCCCTCGCTTCGTGGATCTTTTCTTTCTCTCTACAATAAGAGATAAAATGAAACAGATAATAAATATGATAACTTCGTTACCAAACCAAACAGATTTGGGATCAGAAATTAGTTTTGCCTTGCTTGCCCTCTTTAAGTAAGCACAACTTTGTTGTTGTTGTTGTTTGTTTTTTCTGACAAGTGGATTTTTGTCAATTTTAAATTTTGGTTTTCTCTTCACTTCTGTTTCAGTGATTCCTTTATGTTTATTTTTGCTAATTTTAGTCTTGTTATATCAGTGTATGCCTTTGTGCTTTGTATTATTTTCTATTCTCTAATCCAGCCTCAGCATATAAACTAATTGATCCTCTCTGTTCACGGCTTAATTCTTCCATTCTACAGTCTTATTCCATCATCCTACCAGCTCTACCACCTTTTTATTCTACCTATAGTTTGTGACCTGTTCCTTATATGGTTCCCACTGTACGTTTCTTAATTCATATTAACAAACTGTCTTTTATGCCAAAGCCACATGCCCTGTGATGTGTCCTCGTGGTAGTTTTTTGCAGCAGCCTTTAGAACATGCAAATAAAATGACCAGTTTCCAAAATTATTGTAATAGCTACTGTCAAGAGACCCCACAGTGGGGAAATGTTGTTTACTGTGGCAAAACAAGTAATTGTTTTTACTATTTCAAGAACAAAAATGACAGGTTTTGAACTAAATGCAAGCTAAAAGATGACATTCAGATGTTCTTCATCGACTCCCATTTTACCTTATAAATTCAGCTTATCTGACTTCACTGAACCTTTTGTATTGAATGAAATAAGATATGGTAAAATAATCGTCAAATGATGTTTGTCATTTTGTACTTTGAATACGAGTTTGCCACATTAAGATAAGCTAAACTTTGTGTTGGGTAAGTTAGAAATGTACACTTTTCCTGAAATTTTTTGTTTTTTTTACTTTGTGTCCAGATTTTCAAATATTTCATAATTTACCGATATTTAATTGTTTGTTCAATTCTGATTAAACTTTATAATGTTAATTCCTTTTTCATTTAATATTAATTTTATAATTCACAAACACTGTTGGCTTGAAGTAATAAGGTCCAGGGTTTAAACCTGAATGACAGAACATTTTAGCCAATTATCGAAGTGTTATGCAATCAGTCTTTTTTTCTCTGATATGGTGACTCTGTAGTTTAATGAAGAATAGTAATAAAGAAGAAGGAACTTTTTCAATAAAACCTTATTATTATAATGAAGATATTCCATTTAATTTTATTTTTTTCCAGTATATGAAAAACTTCTCTTTATTCTGAGGTCTTAGTTTTATAGTTAGTTATCTATGACAAGCTATATAATCGTAAGCAAAATGAAACATTGTTACTTAATGTCACATGTTTTCTCTGATATTAAGGACTATGGCTAATAGTCATGTCCTTCCTATGCATACACAGGTTTTCTCCAGATACCCTGACCTCCCCCCACCATCAAAACATGCATATGAGCAACATAAAGCTCTCTAATAGTGAGTAGAGTTGAGTATGAGTAAGCATGGCTGTCTGTCTTGTGTGTTTCTACGCTGCTATGTGATGGAACAGCAACCTGTTTAGGTAGCACCTCCAATCCTTACTCACTGACTGGTGGAGATGTGCTCAGCCGCCACATTGACCCTATAAGGATTAAGGAATCAGAAACAGATGGTAAATGGCCTGTACTCATAGAGTGGCATTTGAAAGTCAGGGGACTACAAAGCACTTTGCACTACATTCATGCATTCACTCACATTCACGCACTGATGGTTGCAACCTACATTGTAGCCACAGCTGCCGTGGGGCTCACTGACAGAAGCGATGCCAGTGAGCATGGATCATTCATTTGAATCCAAATATTAGTTTAATCATCAAGAATGTGGATTATTTCTTTCAATCCACTTATTGCTATAGCTTTAAATGCAGGTATCAAACACTTGTCTGATTTGAAAACCTTACAACGATATGCCAGTCAAACCCTTAACTTAGCCCTATAACGTTAAATTAGCCCAGATCTGGATTTTTTGGGTAGCCATCTCCGTTATACGTGATAAAGAAAAAAAAGGACTAAATATATCCTCAAATCCCAATTCATGGATTAGTTTTTAGCATAAATATTCTTTAAGACCCTGTCCCTGGCACCTGAGTCTCTATAAAGGCCACAGAGATGTCAGCATCTATTGATGTTCACCGGAGCATTCATAGGCCTTTGCATCTGGTTATGGGTGGGGGAAAAGCTCGTCACTCTCTCTACCCACAGCTGGGGCTCACTCAGTTAAAGGACACCTGTGTCTGCCAGAAAATAATAATAAATGATAACACCCATTTGTTGTTGTGTCCGTTCAATAGGAAACAGCCTGAGGGGAGGCATGTGAGGGTGAAAGAGACGAGGACAAGAGAAAACAGGGTTGCTACCATGTAATGGGAAATATTTCCATCATGTACATAATATGAAAAGACTTATTGGTTTGCCAACTGGGTTTGAAAATGAAATCTGGCAAAGACTAATCAAACTCTCCAGCAATTTAATCAGTTCATAAATGCTGTAAACCAAAATGAAGTTGGTTGAACAAATTACTCAGCTTTAGTGTCTTACACGGGAGTTCGAATTTTCTCCTTTCTTCAATTATCTGGGCCACAGGCAGAAGTGTTTGTTGGCTGACTAAGTGAGGAGGGAGAGAGGCAGGAGCAGACGGAGCTCTCTGCTGCCAGCTCCACAGAGCTGGAGGGTGGAAGTCTGGATGGAGACATTTTTGATTTACATGTGTGACAGTGGCTGTATTGTAGTTTTTGGCTCTGAAAAAATGATCATGTAACATAAATTGGCTGAAGCTTCAATGTTCTTGTTCCAATTATTTGGGATTTAAAAGGTATTTGGAGTTTGTGGCAGATGCTGACTTCTATTATACAATGAATTTCAAACGGTTAATCATAGTTATGCAGTTTTCTATCCACATGTGACTAGAGGCAATACGTGAGGATATTGGATTTAGCCATTTTTGCCTGTCTTAGCCAGACCACCATAACCCTTTGCAAAGAATGAGAAAGGAATAATGATGAGGAGAATTTAGTGATTTGCGTATCTGTATGTAAGTATAATGCAATTTAGGTTTTATACTTGTTCAGTATAATCTGATTTACACCATAAAAACGATTGTGAAACTATGCTTTCAATCATGTGTCTCCCTTATATCTATAAGTCATGTTCCAAACCAAATATAAGAACTAAAAAAGCACTTGGAGAGCACAGACCTCCGCAAAACAGTTTGTTTGTTTGTTTGTTTACAGAAAAAAGTTAAGAACAGATTTTGCTCAAATTTTCACAAAAGGGGTGTATTATAACCATTGACAAATGATTACATTTTGATGATGATCTGGATAACCGTCTATTGTTTTGTATTCAGAAGTTCATTTGTTAAGGAACTTAACAAGCTCTTTTTATTCTCACCATAAAACAATGCATCGGAAATATTAAACCATATCAGTGTTTATACCTCAGGTGTTGTTCTTTCTGAGCAAGCATGTGTGTCGCTCTGTACGACTAACCTCATTAATGCACCGATGCAGATGCATGCGGCTGAAAGAACAACGTGCTGCACAGTGCAAATAATATTTGAGGTTAAAGTCAGAGAAACAGAAAAGTAAAACAGTTTGATAAAAGACATTCTGGACAAAGACAGGGACAGATTGAGGACACAATAAATTATATATGATTTCTGACACAGCAGTAAGTCACAGTATCCAACATCAGTATTATGTCTGGTAGATAAACCAGTGGAGGAACTGGAACCTAAGTTACTTGAGTTGAACGATAATTTAAACAGCATTCATAGAAGGAATTACCAGACAGCACTATTTGTTTTCACATTATTGTCCATTTTAATGCCACGCTTAACGTTAAATTGCTTTGAAGAATCAATAATGGTAACAACTAAATTAGATCAGAAGAGTTTAATTTAAGCCATTTTCCATGTTCTCTTGATAATGACCAAAATCACTTACAATCTTACATCAGTAGCTATTGCATTGTGATGACATAATAGGCTTTAAGGCAATTTCTTTTGTCTTTGCTGTCTGGTTTAATCACATTATATAAAGAGGAGTCGGCAATTGACTGCATAACTATTGTTTTTTATTCAGAAGATGGTCCAATATTTTTTCCATGACTGCAGCGTCTCTTTTAAGGCTTCCTAACAACTCCCAAATGTTGTTATTGTTGTTTGTTTTAAAAGTAGCTGACAGGAGACCTTTAAAATAACTGATATGACATCAATTAGGTAGTACTTGTACTCACCATCCTGACACTATAATCAGAACATTGTTTTCACTAGGATGCTCCTGGATCAAGTTTAAAGCAGATGGTTTTGATTGATGGATTGAAGATATTTATTTAAAAAGGAGGAAAAAGAAAGATGAATAGAATAGATGAAAAAATAAGAAGTCTATGTCAAAAGGGAGTGGAAAGAAGCAAATACACATTTAAACACACCCCTTGCTACATAACTTTAAGTATTTCATATATAAATATGAATGAGCATTCTTACTTGTAAAACATGCAAACATGCAAAATGATAATAATAATAGCAATTCTAATTACATCATCAGTGATGTCAACAAGATACCCTTCCTTCCAGTAATCATCATCTTTATATGTGTGATTAGTTGCAACAATAAAACAACAACAAAAACATCATCAGTAACAGTAATAATGATAACTGATAATGTTAAGTTAAATCATAATTAATTTTTTAATTCTCACCATTTAGAAAAAATATTATAATAACTGTAGTGGATAAACATCTCTGCCCCTCATATCTGTACCTATTGAAATCAATTTTCTTGTATGAAGGTATAAAGACCTGTATGTTTGGAGATTGCTTGAGTTTGTTCTCCACAGTTTACCTCCACATACAGACAGTCAGAAACCCCTCGTGCTTTTCAGTTCATTTAGTTCCATCGTAAATCATAACTCCAACCTCCTGGCTTAAAATGATTTTGTTAAGTAGTATTTAATTCTTGCCAGCTTTAAACATAACCTTTGCTGTGGGATAATAAACCAGGTTCTGAACTTTTAGTTATTTAAACGTGAAAACAAAGAGTTTGTATGGCACAAATACCGAATAGTGCGTATGCTATGAATACGATATCTACAATATTGACAAAAAATATAATATTTGTAAAACTTTTATTGCAAATATCCCCACAGTTGGTGAAATTAAGAATAACTAGTGTGCAACACAGAATATGGAGTAAATTGTTGTCTAAAAGCAGCTTCATTTTATTTATAACACTAATGTTTTTGCTACTTTGTTTTGTACATTTCGAATGTGGTTCTTCTAGTTGAATGCTTCCTCCAACTTATTAAACCAATAACTTTTATTTGCTTTACATTTCCAATAGTAATATTAACGGCTGTACGGTGGCGCAGTGGTTAGCGCTGTTGCTTTGCAGGAAGAAGGTTCTGAGTGCTTGGGGTCTTTCTGCATGAGGTTTGCATGTTCTCCCCGTGCATGCATGGGTTCTCTGCAGGTACTCTTGCTTCCTTCCACAGTCCAAAAACATGACTATTAGGTTAATTGGCACCTCTCAATTGTTCCCAGGTGTGAGCGTGTGTGCATGGTTGTGTGTCCTTGTGCGTCTATGTGTTGCCCTGCGACAGACTGGCGTCCTGTCCTGGGTGTACCCTGCCTTACGCCCATAGTCTGCCGGAGATAGGCACCGGCCCAACCGCGACACTGATGGATAAAGTGGGAGAAGATGGATGGATGGATAGTAATATTAACATCAACTTTTTATTTATTCAATTCGGAATTTACTGTATTAGTTACTTAACTGTAATCATTTGCAGATTAAAAAATATTTATGTCATCAGCATATTATATCAATTTAAGTAATTTACAGGCTTAAAAACTGTCATTTATATTTGTTCAATTGTTCAGGATTTAATGAAGGCATTCTACACCCTTTTTATAAAAAAACTGATATTCCAGTTCTGAGCTGCTCACCTAACACAAGATTGATCAGGATTTTGCAGAAGTTCCCTCAAATTTATGAAACCATTTACTAACAGCAGCTAAGTAGCCTATGATAAGTCTGGAGTAGCTGCAGAGATAAATAGTGCAGGTTAAAAAGATTTGTAGGTACGTTTTTCTCCTGTCAGAACAACATCATCTAATATACTACAGTATGTGTGGTATAAAACTTACACATTAGCCTGAACAAGCTGTTTCCACTGTGGGTGGATAGCCACATGTTGGTGGCAGTCTCATTCTGTGGACATGATTTTTTTTTTGGAAGCACGAACAGGGCAGCTGATGAGTGTTAACAGGGAGATGGATAAAAATCAATCCAGAAAAGCCCAGAAACATTAAACTGCAGGGGACTTCCACAAGTCAAAAACAGCTCTTTACAAACTCTCTACATTAAATCTGACTGTGATTTATCTATTTTTGCAAGAAACACTGAACACACTTCATTTCCTCATGTTTTTGTTAATGTGTGATATCTTCCATGAACTAAGCCCTCTTAGGAAACAGAGTGACAGCAGCTAAAGGAAGAACATTGAAACTATTACTTGTTTCTCTCCAAACAGCAGTTGTTTGTTCTTTCTTTCACTTTGTTTACCACTTCCTGTAAGTAATTAACCTTTTTAGCATGCAATCAAAGTTCAATGACTTCAGGGCAAGTGCAAATCCTGCCAGATAATCAGAACAAGATGAACAAACAAACTATAAGGAGCTCTGTGGTTGTTTACTTTTGTTGTTAAAAAGAATCAGGTGAAAAACACTGAGTGTTTAAAAATTTCATATTAAAAGGTTTTTGAAAAAATGTGAAAACATTGTTTGCAATAAGCGGGGTGCAAGAAAGTTAATTTAGCAAAATATCAGTCAATGTGACTTACTTAGTAGGTTTAAAGAGCTAAAAAAGGAAAATAAAAATCAACATATGGACTCCTATGGAAGGACAGAGAATACAGAAATGAGACCACTAGTAGAATAAATGGGAATCCACTCTGGCTTGGATTCAAACAGCCTCCGTGCACCTCGGGAAATATAATAAATTAACCACCCCTACGTAAACAAAATCAGCTTTAAATCCAGAAAGTCAACAATAGAAGGAATAGATAACTTTAAACAAGCCAACTCAAAGTCAGCATGCTCCATTTTCCTTCTAAAGAGCCCCTGTAGCTCCATAGTGTGGCATTGACCTGCTAGCAATACACAATAATCAGCTCCAATCACACGTATGCACTACATTAACAGATAAATTAAAACACTCACTGATGGAGACCAAACCTCTGGCTGAAATCAATAGCCGCTTAAACACACAGCAGGTATGAAGCTAATACTGAATAACATTGCATTTATTGGAAAAGCTGGGATGCATCAGAGGTTCGGATAAAGGGCTGCAGCAAATAACAGAACACCTGATTATCTCTGAAAGTGTAAGGGAATTAGAGTGTCAGTATCCCTGTGTGTGTGTGGTAGGGGTGGGTGGGGGGTTCATACTTACCCATAAGTGGTGTTGCTGGCCCTCTTGCTAGTTGCCCTGGAGCGGCTTGACTTCAACTCTCCACTCATGCTCATGTCTGCATCAAAGAGCAACCAATTAACTTTTCGCTGACAGAGTCAAGAGCAACAAAGCTAATAAACAAAATGGACAAAGCAAACAACAGGAGGAATGCTCAGATTAACTAAGCAGCATTCATTATGTACCGAGCTGGTTTTATCTGCACATAAAAGGATTTGTTTTATTGTCCCTTCTGATTCAATTTATCATGGGGAAGTTGCTGGTATCAAGGTATAATAAGGATTTTAAAAAGTTAGTTTAAAAACATTTGGATCCAACATTTTAATGGAGTTTTCAGAGGCCAGAGGAATTACTGGGGTGACCAGAGTATTAGTGAAACAATGCCAACCCTCCCGTTGCTGATTTTCATCACATATTTAAAGGTTAATCATTGCACATACGCTGCACACGGGATTCTCAGCCTAAATACATCCCAATTAACAAACAATATTTTAGAGAAATATGTTAAACCTGCAGTCACGACTACTTCTTTCAATCTGTCAATTTATGTTAAAATTACCTTTTCCAGTAAAATTTGACTTTTATTCACTAGTTAGCAGAATGGCTAAAATGGGATCCTGAATGGGAAATCAGGTGTACTTTCATGTTGTATTACATAGCAATAGGATATGTTATTGCAACACAACATTTTCTGAATAATCTACACGCAATCATTCTGTTAGAAAATGTAAAACTTACATCTTCAACTTTTTTTAATGGAACCAGGGAGACCAAATATGACAGACAATACATAAAATGTTAGAAAAAAAAAATATTTTTTTGTGCCCTGGAACAAAAATAAATAAAACAACAACAATTTTTGGTTTTAGTTTAAGTATTTTTAGCATATTCTTTTTTTCAGTATTGACCCCAAATATCCAATGTGTGAGTTTTTTTTGTTTTGTTTTTTTTCTGTGGGGGATACAATACATGTTATTATTATTATTATATAGTTTAGAAAATACAAAACACAAAGTTATCCTGTAAAATAACCTTTAAAAACGACTACACGCAAATTACAGCTGGCAGCTTGACTGAATGCATCAACTTCAAATGCCAATGGATGTTGATAACATAGAAACCCTATATGTAACAGCCAATATCCGATAGCAGTGCAGTTTCAGTAATAATACCATCGTTACACATTTTTGTTAAAAGTTTTTGTGTGATTAATATGATTTTGCGGTATTTTTCCTTCTCACCCCGATTTAAGCTAAAATAACAACCACGGTGCTTCGTTTTTGTCTAGAATTTACAAGGTGACTTCAAACATTATTCACCTTATGGCTTTGTTTCCAACACCAATTCAGCATACATATCCTTACACATGTCCTCACCAGCTAATTAATCATAAATCACCTTGATTACAGTGTATGCCAACAGCTCAGTGTTTGCACAGTGGTTGTGAGGTGCTGATTTGCCCAAAGAGAGGCATAAAAAGACAGAAAGACAAGGGGGGGGGGAGAAGGAGTCCGGCTTGACATGGACAGATGGGCGGTGAATGGAGTGTGACTGGGCCAGCTGCACATACACTCACACAGTGTGACTGTCAAATGGCTGGGAGCTACAATTAATTAAGTATGGGTCTGAATGTGTGAAAGGAAAATTAGACATGTGTATGTGGCTTTGCTTCCCACAGCAAAGACATTTTTGTGACAGTTTGTGGCCCAACAGTGCCCTGTCTGAAGGCTTCTCTGCAGTCAACGGTTTCTCTGCTGGTGGGCAACTTGCCCTAACTGCAGAGAGCAAAACCATCCCTTATTAAGGGCGGCACAATCGTGCACATCCTAACAGTTTATGGAAATAAAGTTTAAAGAAAACATATTAAAGTATGTATTTTTAATGCCTTCTACTTCACATGAGTGCAGAGTTTAAAGTATCAGCTTTAAAGTTGTCTCATGTATGTAGTTTGTGCTATTTTAGACAAAACAAGACATAGCAATCCAAATTTTACTTCTATTTGTTTCATCCTTCACAAGAACACCACCTTCTTGCAAAAAACAGGCTTGGAAAACAAACTTTCTGATGTTTTACGATGCATTTACTGAGCAATGCCAAGACAGTGTGATTGACTGCATGATAGAGCCATTAAACAGAACTAGATACTAAGATGCGGCAGAGCACAGTTGTCTCTCTCAACGGGAGCAAAACCTCAGGAGGTAATCAGCCTGCCTATTCGTAAACAGGATCCTACGTGCCATAATTAGCATCACCAGAGCAGACCTAACTTCTAAGCCAGATACATATTATGTTTTTGGATCATTACAAAAAGATTACATTTATTTTATAACCTAATCATTTTACACCTTTGTCCTAAACTTAAACGTTGAGCCAAAACCACCCTTTCTTGTAAAGGGTTCTTAAATTGTAATATATATGTTGCAAAAATTAGCGTGAAACACTAAGATATTTTAGTAAACATTGGCACTGCCAGACACATCGAAAAGTTGCTTTTATCTAGATTTATGGGGCACAAATAACAAACAAAGTGTTCTTCTTTGAGATATAAAACTCAATAGATATTATTGTATTGTTTTTATTAATTAACTTATCTCAGACTTTTGAAAAATCTTACTTTTCTTGGTTGCTGTAATGATTAAGTGTCAAATGAAACAGTCAATATCAGAGACAATGTCAATTCGTTGGTTCTATAATTTGAGATCATTGAAATTATACAGACAAGCGGAAAGCATACAAATTATGAAAAGTATTAAATATTTCTAATATTTTCTTGTAAGGACAGTTGCTCTCTTGTCACAAAAGCAGGATAGATTCCATCAAATGCTGATAACAGTCAGGTTTTTTTTTGATGGTTTGATTTTTTTAATCCAAAAAATGATTTTCCTTTAGATTTTGTTAGTAATAATTGTTCACAGTACACATTTAAACTGTCTATATTCCTAAAACTTTTCCACACTGTGTTTCACCAAAACTACAGACTTAACTAAACCTGGTTGGTAAGTTTTATGATAAGTCAAAAGGAGAAAGGAGAGGAAAGGATGCTCAGGAAATAAAAAGTACTCCTTTACCCTGAAAACCTGTGTTCTCATTGCCATCATAGGTCCAAATCTACCAGCAACTTGCTGTGTTTTAAAGAGCATTTGTTGTCTAACCAAACAAACAGGCCAAGGATAATGTTGTGGAGAAGTTCATTTGACAAGCTGAGCAAGAAGACCTTCAACCAAACTCTGAAGTGGATTCTGCAAATATTTTTTATTCAAGCGGACCAATCTGATGGTAGAAGGATTGCCTGTAACCTACCAGCAATTACAATATGTGGTGGAGACTTAATTCAGTATCTCACAATTAAAATGATTAATCTCATGGTGACATATGGTGGCGGCAGCATCATGCTTAGGATATTATTATTAATTTTTTTTCAAGAAGCAAGAGGGAGTTAAATTTAGGGTGAATGGGAAGGAAAGCTGTTATACACAAAAATCTTTACCCACTAGGTGAAAGTTCACCTTCATACAGGAAAACCCTTAACCTGCAACCACTCCTGCCATTAAATAGTTTATATTAAACAAATATTCATAATTCAAAATGGCCCAATCAAGATCTGTGACAAAAATCATGTAGATAATTTCATATGTCTTCTACTTTATATTTATGGTACTAATTTGAGTAGGTCTATCATTAATTATCCCACATTTATGGTTTTAAAATGTGAAACACTTAAAGAGGTAGAAATCTGGGTATAAATGTGTTTATTTGTTTTTCAATTGGATTCAACAATTAAAAAGCAAGAAATTTAGTATAGATTTATGCAGTTATTATAGATATTATAGAAAAGAAAAGTGCCTTATTAAGTTTGTCATTTTCCTACTAAATTAAATATCAGGAAAAGAAATACAGATTGATTTTTTTTTCATATTTTGTTTTGGGCTCCATGGTAACCAGGAGGTATTTTTATTGGTTTCGGATGGACACAAAACTGATTATTCGAACAGATTTGATGATTTTACTCACAGATTACAATGCTGCTCTCCAGTCTGTAAACAGGTACAGGTTAAAAATGTAACATTAAATAACTAATTATTGATTAATAACTAATTATTACTTTAGAACCCATTTCCATTGTCTCTGTAGATTCTACTCATAACAGGTTAAGCATTTGTGACATGCCTTTTACTTCAAAACTGGTGCATCACACAGAGCCTTATTACTGACATATCTGACCAGTTTGACCCACAAACCCATAGCTGATCTTCACCTTTTCAAAACGATCTCTGACTAAGTCTGCAAAACTTTGTAAGCTTGAAATTAATCGTTCTTTACTGGAGCGCTAGCTATATTGCTCCTGTGTCTTCCATTTACTTGCTGCTCATGGCAAATGTAAACTGTCAACTGGTTTTAGAGCCCAAAAATAGATTTAAAAAAGATTAAGTTATACGCTGGTTGTCCATTTACACCATATTAAAGTTAGTAGTGAAATAAGGAATCAAAATAGGAACTACTCTCCATTTTCTATATTATTTTATAAAACAAATGTGAAGAAAAAAAACTGTTTCTTCTAAGTTTTTCCTTTTTTGGCTTCAATTTGAAAAAAATGAACAAATGATACATGGAGTGCTAAAACATTTTTGAAGGTACTCTCACAACTGAAAGTTAGAATAACATGGAAAAGGTTGAGTTTTCTCCACCGATTAACTAATTCAGAGCAACACTTTGGGGATAACATTAAAAAGAACAGGCACTGAAAGACATAAATGAGACATTATTGTGATCTGATGTTTATGTTTAGTCGCTAAAACTGGATTAAAGGACACGCAGAGGTCATGCAATCAGCCATAATGAATTATAAATCCTGTGCCACATTTTACAGCCTGTCACTTTGCTTTACAGCAGGAGCCAGACTGATCCCCCAAACAGGCACAAAGTCAAAGCTGACTTAATCTTACTGGAAACAAAAATCACACAGCAACAATAAAATGAACCCTTTCTTATTCAAACTCTCCACAGGGGTTTCTCCATAAGTAGAATCACTAAGCAGCTGCCCTGGGAAATTGTACTTAAATTCTCCTCTGCTGTCAAAAATCCTTTGCTTTCACCATATTTTCACTAAATTCCATGTTGGTTGCAGTTATGTATAGCAGAGAAAACTGAGTTTTCTTGTCTTCACTTTGTTTTCAATGATCCTTATTATCTTTAAAGCAAGGTTCTAAATAATTGTAGAAATCTAAAATCTGACATTAGAAATGTTTGGGAGGGGAGAGATAACATTATGAAGAGATAAAAAGGCTGCTTCTCTCTCTCTCTTCATTGTTTCTTGAAGTATAATGGGCTGGATAAAACCCCATCTTTAATTATTTATCAATCTAATTCAGCTAAACTTTTTAAAATGACAGCTGCACTTATTACTGATACTAGCACCTTTAATGAAAAAGCTCTTCTGTAATTTATCAGTTAAGTGGTTTCACTTATTGCCCGTTTCTGTCTGACTGTTTTCTAGACTTGATATATCGTTAAGGTTGTGGCGAGGATGAGGACAGCTTCACCACCAGGATCTAGACGAGTGGCGGTTTACCCCCCATGGACAGGTTGCCAACCTCTACTCTTAGGCCAAAAACACACGAGACAAGCAACCAGACTCACACCTCCACAAACTAACACCTGAGGGGCTGTTAAATAGCTTAACATGTTTGGTTCTGAACTCCTGGAAGATGTCTGATATCAGTGGAGAAGCCAAGCAGTCAGACACAAGAAGGACATTTAAACTCTAAACCAGGCATGCACAAAGTCGGTCCTCGAGGGCCGCTGTCCTGCAGGTTTTCAATGTTTCTCGGCTTCAGCACAGCTGATTCTTATGATTGCAGTTCCACAAAAGCCTGTTAATCAGCTTTCAGTGGAAATCAGCTGTTCTGAAGCAGGAAAACCACTAAAACTTGTAGGACAGCGGCACTGGAGGGCCGACTTTGGGCATTCCTAAACAGAAAGGTCCGACTGGAATATGAAGAGTAAACCCTCCGGTTATGGACTGAAAGAGTTTACCATCAGAACCACCATGCATCTCTTCAAGCTGATCAATTTTTTGCATCATTTTTTGCTATGTGCTTTTTAACCGTTTTAACTGTCCTTTTAATCTTATTTTAATTAGTGCTCTGTACAAACAGAGCAGCCTAAATCATCTTCTGACCTTTTCAATTCCTTGATTGTGAAGAACACATTTATTTTTTGCATGTATTTTGCCCCGAAAATATTATATTAGTTAGTTTAACAGAATGTGACGTCCCCTTTCTTTCTTACAAAAATGCAACGTACTGTACTTTTCTTCAGTTTCTAGAAGCAAAAATGGAATTTATCTTGAAGCGCTGCAAATAAGATCTGTTATTCTACAGTCTGGTAGTAAACATTTTAATGTAGTTTAATAGCATATATGCTTCCTAGTGACTTGATCTACTCTGTATGTCCTTTCAATGGTATATAATTAATTACAATACTGATGACTTTGTAGTGTGACTATAGCCTGTAATGTTTAAGAAAAAAAAGGACAGAGAGAGAGATAGTGTAAAGTACTGTATGTGTTACGTTCGGGAAATTTTGAGTAATGCCACTAAAGATTAACTTGCAAAATAACACAGACACAGCCAAACATAAGTCCTAGCGTTGCTGTAAAGTCAATGAAATTGTCTCAATCCTCTCAAAAAAGCAAAAAAAAGCAGTTTTGTGAGAAGAAGAGTGTTGTGTCTGCATTTACTTTAAAGTACTAAGTCCATGTGGAGCTTCTGCTCCTGCGTGCCTTGGAAAGTAATCTTATTAAGGATTGGCTTTAAAGGTGACATTCACTTTAAAGCTGAAGAACAAAAGATAAACATATAGCTAGGTTTGATCAGTCACCATGAGAGTGGGAGTCTTAATTAAGTCGACAGAGGTTTTGGTCTCTGAAGCCTTCATAGTCTGGGTCAGGTTCTGACCTTGGCAGTCTTAGAAATAGTGGGAGTTGAACTATTTCTTATCTTCAGTGTAAAGGGACTTAAAACATTGTTACATCCTATTGCAAATGTAATAAAGCAGAGCTTTATATTTCATCTGCAGACTTCTCCTAAACCAAATTTCTCCGTGCCCGGACAAAGCCAATGAATCTAAAATCATAAATTCTGAAAATATTAGAAATATTTAAGAAAGAAATATAGAAATAGAAAAAAACTGCAAACTGATTGGCTTACCATGCAGAGGAAGATTGGGAAAATAGTGCTTTTTAAAGCACACCGCAGCATTCAAACATTCACTAACACATCCACACGGATAAAAGGGTTTGCTCAGTATACTTACATCTTGGACTGAACAGGGTCATATCAGGGATGCAAAGCAATGAAAAACTGGGAGCAGAGGAACAAGCCAAAGGTTTTCTTCTCTCTGAACTCTTCTTATGTTCTCACTGTTGATGTGTGTATGTGTCTGTCCTCTTCAGTGTGTTCATGTGTGTGTGATCTAGATGCTGCTTGGCTGCCTGCTGTGGTACTACTGAGTCTGTGACAAACCAGATAGAGAAGCTCCAGTGGGTCGTACCATGTGTCATCGTGTGGCAGGGGTGAACAGTGGTGCACTGGACTGTTCCAATAAAAACAGCAAAAAAATAAATGAAAAAAATAAAAAAACATGCAAATAGGAAGCTGTTGCATCATTATTTCTAGATATTAATGCATCCGATCTTTTAATAGAGCTTTAACCTTACAGTGCCCTTTAAAAAAAACATATATCGACATTTTACTAAAACGTTACAACTCTATAAAAACACTAGGTTTATCTTTATATCTTGTGGAAAATTAGTCCTTTTGTAAGTGTTATTTTGTCAGAGAGAAGCAAATTAAATATTAATCAAAACACACATTTAAAAGCTATCAATTTGAACATTTTTACAGGTTTCCTATTTTGTATACACACGTCTCTGCTCATTTTGGTTGTGCTGAACATGAAGCTGCACTACGCTGTTTAATCTCAATTTCTCCTGAGGAGGGGCTTTCATGTAGGTTTAATTGGTTTCTTTTAACAGCCAACCCAAGGCAAGACTGGCTGCTAGCCAAACCTTAATCTTAGTCCACACCGGGAAAAAAAAAAGATCATTACTTCTTTTCACACCACACTTAACCCAAAAACAATTACATTATTAAACTGTTAACCCTTTAGTAACTCATTTCTCAGAGAAGTGAAATGCAGCTGAATATCAGACAGTATGGGAGAGGTTTGCAAGATGTAGTTGTAGGGTGGTGTGGTAATCCGGTTAAATAAACAAATGTATGGAGGCAAAAATGTTAAATAATATGCTTCAATATAATCAGAATTGGTTCTTAAACAGGTTTGCTGGGATTCCTTTTAAATTGTAGCTAATTCTTGATGGGGTTTTTTTTGTTTGTTTTATCAATGGCTTTCTTCTTGACACTTCTGGGCAGACTTGCTGAGTCATAGTCAACCTAGTTGTCTAGTCAACAGACTCTCCTACCAAAGCTCCTCTTTAATGCTCATGTGTGCCTTTTAAGCTAACAACCAAGTCTTGATGGGTTTCCAGTACACACTCCCCCCCTCTTCCAGGTGATGAAATAAATAGCAGAATGTTCAAACCAGATATTATATTTAATAACCAAGTTGTGCTTTAAGATTCTTCACAACTTTCTGCCTGACCTTTATGTTGTGGTGTGTTGCCTGGTCTTTAAACTGCTTTTTCTTTACTAATGTCCTCTATCAAATGTCTGAGGACTTAAAAGAACATTTATAAAGAGATTGTATTAGACAATTGTGGAATCTATTCAATAACTAGGTGATTTCTGAAGGCAGCTGGTTGCACTGGGTTTTATGTAGGGGTATCTTAAAAATCAGGGGGGAAGTTCTGATGCAGGACACCTTTGTTAATCTCTACAGGGACATTGGTGTCACACCAACCCCAGTCCATATTAGTCTAAAAAGAGAAGCAAACATTTTGGACTAACGATAATTTTAAAGTGACAACACTTACAAACAACCCTGCGACAATAGTTGCTATCCAATGAACATTTAAAATAAAGTAATGGATATAATAGAGGAGCTGCTGCAGAGCAATTTAAGCCTAGTCTAGAGGCAAATAAAAAAACCCTAAACCAATGATCTTTGAAAGGGGTATAAAATAATTTCAGCTGACCTGAATGCATGAGAATAAAGTACAAGGATATACTGTACTACCTATCTTCTTTTTTTGAAGTGTTATATAGATTATATAAAGTGATATAAACTGAGTTTATAAGATTAAACATAAAGTTGAGAATGGTGAAATGGGGGCAAACCTCCGGCCAGGATAGGTTACATAATTTTATATTTACATTTTTAGGAAACACAGATGGACCAATTATAGCCTTACACATAGTCTCTACTGATACATGGGAGGTTAGAGCTCTCTTATGATGTGATACTGTAGCCAAGCTCACATAAGGCCTGAATGTAAAACAATTTCTTTCATCTCTAATGTGTGTGATGTGCCATAGATAAGAGAGCCCAGCTGGTCTGTAAGTGTTTTTATTCCATTTCAATAGATTAAAATTCTAAACTTTAATACTGATTTTTAGTACTTTATAGTATTGATTAATTATTGCCTCCATGTATTAAAAAAAGAAACTGGGGCATATTGATGCAAGAGAAAAAGAAGAAACATAGGTTTTATAGATGCAATGTACTTTGTCATGTCTTTTAAGATTCATGCCACACTTTTTAATTAGATGGTCTATTAGATAAAAATCATAATAAAATCCCTGAAGGATTTAGTTTATATTGGATGAACTGTGTTGAGAGCCTATAAACATTTCTTCTAAATACTGTTTAATAAAAAAGACTAATAAAGTAAACTTTTATATGCTGAAAATAATAATGTGTCAAAGTACATAACTTCTGGGATAAAAACACTCCTCTCTCACTTTCATATCATATGTTATAAGTTTGAGTAAACAAAGTTGCAGCTGTGTAGCAGTTCTAACAGAGAAAGGGTTAAAATGCATCTTCACCTAAAAAAAATTAAAAAAATTAAAATGTCTTTGCTTTTTAGTCTTTTTGTAAACATTCAAATGATAATACCAACATTTCCCAAATAAACAAAAAATAATGCTTAACTTTTTTTGTGTTATTTTGCCGTTAACAAACCAGCTGCACAGGTCAAACCTATTGAAAGAGATCAAACCTATTCCTATTCAAAATTTGAAGGTCTGATTTTACCAGCTTTGCTTGCCCATACTCATCTATGGTTTTACGGCTACAACACAAACTATTCAATCTGAAGTATTCTCATAACACAAAACACAGAGCTCTGAGGATCCAGCTGCATAACTGATCTCATGCATATCACAGAGTTCAACTAAGGATTATTGCAATTCATTTAGTTATAGCGGATACCTTAATAGCGGAGTGCTACTAATATTAATTTCTATAACACAAGAGGATCCCCATTGTGTTTAGTTTTGGTCTTAATTTTGCTTTTGAATATTTTTTTAGAAACCTGAGAGCTTGCTGATTTTTTTTATTTCCCTTAGCATCATCCTGATTAATAAATAATATCTAGTATTTCTGTAAAAAGTAAATAAAAATCAGCAAAACTAAAGTTTATTGATAAATCGTAAACATAATAAATCTGACTTTTATTCATTAATCAGAATTTATATACAAGTTTTTTTACTATAGAAAATTGTTGCACATTTAATCCATCTAGCACCCAGTTGAGATTATCAGACAGCAACTCAATCAGTGTTACAGTAAAGTATAACCGTTTCTGGTCTTGTCTATCTTTGAGAGACCAAAGTGACTCTTCTGCTTCCAAGAGGACCATTTTAGCCTCTTCTTTTTTGTGCAAGTAACAGATCTGCCAGTTTAATTGTAAAACAATGTTTTAGAGCAGTGAGAATGAGCCAAAACAGAAACGTTTTGGGTATGTACAACTGAACAATGAGCAGAGACTTACTACAGCGGTCCATAAAACCAAGGAGGACCTGCAGCTGTCTGTATGGTTTCTCCACTAAGAGCTTCTTTCATTTAGTGTTTTCACTGTGAAAGGAGGAGAGGTGCTAAGGGTTTACATCAAATTACAAATCTTCTTAACTTCCAGTTACTAAAGTGTCCCTGGGAAAAACGCAGAACCCTAGGAGAGAATAACTCAGTGCACCAAAGTTAAGAAATTGCAAGCACGTATAAAATATAATTAGCAGTTTGATGAAATGGTAATTACATGTCTTGTATAGTAGTTCTAACTATAAAATATATCAGTTGCAGTCTTTTTAAGACTCACTGAGGATCTCTCTTAAAGGTGTTTATAGATCTATAAAATACATAAAGAACAGCCTAATTCTTGCTGTGAGTGTTAACATGAAGGTAGATGGAGTAGAAGAAGCATAACCAATGAAAATCAGTGTTTGGCGACGAATTACTGTATTCTGACATGATAATCTTCCTTTTAAATGCACCGCTGCACTCTCCATCCCCCCACCCCTTACCATGGAGCACAGCAGACAGCTAATACATTATCATTGAGAATCCTTTCTCTTTCGTTCACCTTCTTTCTCAGTGTCACACCCGCTGATCCCCCCCCCCATTTCTTTTCTTTCTAACTTGAGTGTCACAGCGTGAAAACCTCATTATATCCTGTTGCTATTCCTGCAAACTCAATCGGACAGCAGGCTAGAATCCCGCCCCCAAACCAGGGTGATGTGGGTTTTGTTGGGGTATAAGTATACATGCATAGACAGCTGCAAAATGAACTCAATAAAAAAAGCATTATCAAGTGTTTATTTGATTAAAATGTATATCTGACTGTATCAGTGAGTTGGTGTTACATATTTCTGTCTGTTTTGAGTGAATCATGGCAAGATTTCCATTAGAATTTTTAAATCTTGGACATTTCCTTAAGCCTTAAAGCAACATTTTTTTTTTTACAAAATAGAGGTTAGCCCTTCTCTGTTACAGAAACACCCCTGTTACACCCCTGACTCATAAAGTGAGGTAGTTACAACCCTACATCAGCTGACTTATATAGCTGTGAACCATATTTGCAGGTCTAAGGAGTAATTTAGAGCTTACACATGGTTGGTGTAACTAGCCATCTCCAAGATTTGAAAATAAATACGCAAAACACAAAAATCATTTTTCAATAAGAAAAGTGAGAACGTGAAAGTGTATATTTTAATTTGAAGCAACAGAAGCAACAGATATTAATAGTGTACAGGACTAAAACAGAGATAACTAAATAAACAGATGAAAATGAACAAAATGTGAGCAGAAAGGTAGGGTGACATTAAAAAAAGAACTAATAGAGAAGAACTAACTAGAAATAAAAACACATGAAAATGCAAAAAAGTTTTAAGAACAAACCACGTCAACTACAACAGCTTGAAAGCCCTTTTTATTTGATAATTATTAACTTTTTGCATTAACAAGATGCCTGTAGTGTATGTATGTTTATATATGTCGTTGGTATTTAATTTTCCTCAGTTCTATTTATTTAGTACCAAAGAACATTGTTAATTTCTTAGTGGAATCAAGATCAATAAAAATGTAATGATCAGTGAAAAAGCACAAATCCCCTAATCACAATAACAGATCTTTTTATTCTCAATCTGTTCAATTGAGAATAAATTGAACAGATTAAAGATATATGATAGACACATTTGCAATTCGCTTTGTAAAAATCCCATAAAGATTTAATGCTCTGATGCATAAGTTTAAGCAACATTTTCAAATAACAAGGATTGTTCAGCTGCTTTATATATTTTTTTACAAGCAAGTGTTTCTGAAATTTAACAGATGATTACCACAAATACCACACATGTGTGTGATGTGCTGAACAAAGCTGGCAGAAGGGGAAGCACAGCAGGGGTTTTTTTTAAAGAGTGATTCAATTTTTGTTGGCCAGTCTCTAAAGAGTAATAAGATGGAGGATTTAATTATTGTCTGAGATACTGAGAATCCGAATCTCTTTTAAGTTTTTATTACCCCCATTTTATTACATCTTGCAGGGAAACAGACAGAGCATTGAGTGAGACTGAACTGAGTTGCATTCTCAAACAGCCCCATTCATCATCCTCCACAGCCCTATCTTTGCACGTCAGGGCTAGCCTTTTGGCTGCCCATCAGTGACAAAAAAAAGAACTCTCTTAAATATGCAAACATGTATGCTTTACTGTGTAGTGTAATATATACATGAATATTTGAGCTTGAAAGTGTGATAACATTTAAATAAGAGCAGCCAGAGAGATGAAAGCACAGAACACAAAATCCCAATGAGACAATTTAAGTAGCAACACAAATATTGAGTTTTGATATTGTTTAAGTAACTTAAAGACTAACCATCTAGTTTGCACATAATGACCCTGATCTGCACCAAAATGTAGGATTTTTTTGTTTCACATTGCCTAAAGATTTATAGATATTCATTAACTTTTTTTATCTAACTTAAGCAGGCCTTTTCTCTCCTTTTATCCTATGCATCATTTCACTAACCTTTCAAGGGAAGAAGATGAATACCTGATAATGATCCTGTTGTTAAAAGTGTCTTGATGCCTAAACATAAGGGCTACAAAAAGGCAAAAAAGAAAACAAAACAAACACAAAATGTGGGTTTACCAATTTGTTAATTAAATAACCTGAAACTCACCATGTTAAAGATTCACACTCTGCTGATGACTGGGCTCATCTTCCATGCTGGTCACAAGCTTGCTTATACTACTGAGACCTGGCATCCCATTATTTAACCTCCATTCGTTGCAGGTCGGCCAATTTGTTTGTGTTGGTCAGTTTGGCAGAACCAGCACGCCCATGATGACCCTATCCATGCTCAATGAGGTAGAGGTCATGGATGCAGACAGACCATTTTATCCGCTCTGCTCCCAACTTCTGAACTGTAAAGCCTAGCATTTAATGTGCTAAAAGATTTTAAATGAACAGAAATTAATTCTTATCAACCTGCTGTTCACACTCATATAAATAAGTAGTGCAAACTGCTGTACATATTATCCCCGATATCTTAATATATTTAAGTTCCATGCAAAACAGGTAAGTATTTAAAAATGCTGGGACCTTGCTCAGATCAAGGCTAAAAAAATGTACCTCATTGGCAGAAGGTTGCTGTTACAATCAATGGTGTCTGGTCTGTATCGGATAATAATATATCCAAAAAGTTAAATAAAAAAGTCAAATCTGTTGCTCACCAGGTACATTATACATCACTTTAACACTCCCTTATAGAACACCAGTATCCTTAATTGTGTGAATGTTTAATAATGTAATGCATTATATCCTTAATATCGCACTATGATTAGCTATAATGTTAGTATAATCTGAAACAAATTTTGCGAGTTTTATATGAGACATAATTTATGTTAGCTGGGCTAAACAAGGTCACATTGAGTCAAACAACCAAATATTTTTTTTAGTAAAGGTAACTCAAAAAGTAACTGTAATATATTTGAGTACAGTTGACTTATTAGAAATAAAAATAAATTCACAAACTTTCAAGATGGCAAAAATTGTATTTTTGTTGTACCTCCTTGCATAAAAAAATACAAACAAAAAACAAACAATTCATTCGACTGAATTATTTTGAGGTAATCTGTTTCTGAATAACTCAGGTTTGCACTGAGCAGGTACTCCTCACAATCCCTGTTTTGTTAGGTACTGCAATGAGATAGAGTTACGTAGGTCCATGATGGTGGAGACTTGGAATTAAAATCGGTCAAATAATATTGTCTTGATATTGTGATTATGTCCGTCCTTGATAAAGAGCCTCGTTTTTCTAGTGGAGAAAATGGTTCCCCACATCATCAAAGTACCTCCAAAAAAATCCAATTGTTTTTATGGGCATAACCTCATACTCAGTACCCCATACCCATAATTGACAAAAAATTCAAATTTTTCTTTTTTTCAAATTAGAGTTGTCACTAAACTTTCTGACAAATTAAAAAAAATATATAAGTTCTATTAAGTATCTCATTTGCCTCATTTTTGATACATTAAGCATTTCTGTATCATCTCTTATACATTTTCTGTTTACTACATGTGTAAACAGACAGCAATGCGTTTTGTTGAAGTTTAATTTCTTTTTATTTCTTTTATTTTCTGTTACTGCTCATGTTTCTGTGTGGTAAAAGTCAGTTAGTGTGGACATTCCTATGTTGACATATGACAACCAGAGAGACTCTAGAATGAACTTATATGGTAATGTTGTAGTGCTCTGAGAGAAGGGCAGGATGCTGACCGGGGGCTTTCGGGGAGGCACCCCCAGGCTGATTTTCTTTGATAAACTGCAAATTATGTAGAGACTGCCATTGTGCTGTTCCCAAAGCTATGGTCAAGAAGATGGCCTGAGACAAGGGTGGTGAGATCTTCCTCTGCAATTTGTGCTTATATCAAGGATTTTGTTAAACATGACTGAAAATTGATGATCGAACAGTTTGATTGTATAAGTCAGGGTTTTCAAGAACAAAAGTGTCACATTGATAATGCAGATGTCTTAAAACCTCATGCATAAAATATGATACAGAATCAGAAATACTTTAATAATCCCTGAGGGAAATTACTTAAAGCACCTGGTATTCCCAGAAGGTCTCCCATTCAAGTACTAACTAGGTCCAACCCTGCTTAGCTTCCTAGATCAGACAAGATCAGACAAGATCAGGGTGGTATGGCCATAAGCCATGTACTTGGCTTTAAAGGGTTATGTCCAAGGATCAGGAAGATTTTCCTAATTAAATGGTGTTGCTCTTTATCAAACTTGTTATTGAGTCTGCATAAAGAATTGCTATTATCACCAAATACTGGTCTGGCCAATAAGAGACACCACATTTCTACTCACGTTTTTACCTCTGATATCCACCTGATGGCCGATAGTTGCAAACACCTCCTGTAGCAGTGAAAGGGAAAGTGTGTTTGAGCAACTAAATGTTAAATAATAAGAAATAACTTGTAAAAACGCTGAAGTAATAAAGGTCTAATATTAAAAATTGTCAGCAGCCACTTTGAATGTGAAATTCAAGTATGGTTGTGTTATCCAGACTTTTTGACTCATAGATTTGACTTTCCTGAGGGTTCCAATTCATATTTACTTAGAGGGTTAATATTCCTGCCTCCAAGTACAAATGGAAAGCGTCATATAAACCAGGTTGATTTAACCTCTTACAACCAAAGATAAGTCTGTTGTGGAGACAGTAAAGCTTCTGGCATTACCTATCTATCTTGGACTTACCACCCAACAATCAGACAAAAATATTCTAATAGGCTTAATATTGGGTCAGGGAAGTTATTTTTAAGTTAAAGCCCAAGTCTTTCACAGCCAGAGGAAGAAAGATATAAGGCACAAAGTCACAATGGCTGAATGGAAAAGCCAAGTTGGAAGCATTACATTTTGCAAAACTGGTGTAGCATCAGCTACGTATATTTATGTATGTCGTCTTGCAGATCAAGATCACTGTCTTGTTCAACTGCTCATGAGGGTGATCCTAGGGCTATTTCTATCTTTTACATTTTTTAAGCATCCTTTCACTGTAGCTTTTGGGCAAGCATGCGTCCATTTTTACTTTCTGAGTGCTAAGTTATGACTGGATAGTATATTTCCCATTTGGAAGAGAAAACATTGGTAAGGAGCTCCTGCAGATAAGAAACTGGAAAAATGATACATTTAATCTAAGTTAGACTGCCAAACTGGTACAGATATAAATGTTCCAGTTGTCTGATAGGTCTCAGAAAAACATTTTGAGTGCATTCACACCAGGTTTAAGATCTTGGTAAGCTTAAGACCACACTGTTTTTGTTCTCTCTATACTTGTGTGTTTTTGAATGCAGCTAAATTGAAAATGTATATTTTTCCTAAGGCAAAGATGCAATAACATGGTAGGTCTGAGCTTCTTATTTGGGTTCTTAGAAATTAGTTAGATCAGTTAAAGTTATGGGTTGATATTAAGTTTTTCTTTAAATAAGTAATGAAGCAAGTTAGGCTTTTTGCATAGAATGACTTTAATGATAAGGACAGTGGTGCAAGCATGTGTTTCTCTATTTCTTTGCATTTATGAATATATTAATCACATAGAAAAGGCAAATATAGTTTTGTTGTGATATTTTAATATGTTTATAACATTGATATATTTACTCAGATATCATTCCCTATTGTCATATTATTCATGAACACACAATCTACTGGCTGGGCGTTGGAACAATAAAAAAAAGTGTGAATCTAGCTTAAATCATGGTCAAACAGATAATTGTGCACATATATTGAATAAATTCACCACAACTTCCATTTAAAATATAAGTTTATTATTAAAAATCCTTTAGCCCCAAGTAAAACATATTGCAGTTTAACAGTCTTGACTAAAAGTTAGTGAAATTCAAGTAAACTTAAGCTACTATGTACAAAGAAGAAGGAAAACCATGGTTGAAAACCATAATCAATGAGATGATGCAATGATATTATTATTAACCATCAAAATATATATTGTTTAGCTATAATCTCTCCCTGACATGCCAGACCTTGCACCTTTGGCAATGTCCGTTTTGGAAACCAGCGGTTTGCATTTTAGCACAGCAGGCTCACAGCAGAGGGGATTTCCTTTGTCCCATGTGCCACAAACCAAGGGAAGCTCTCCTCCTCCATTCTGGTCATTTCTCCAAGCAATTATGGTTTCTTTAAACTCAAATAGGAATGTTGCAAACCGTCTGTTTTGTAGGAGTTCAGTTCTTAAATGTCAACCATCCTTAGCCTTGGCCGTTCTGGAGTTCTGGGTCTCCAGCCTTGATTTCCATGTTGGTGTCTCTTCCAATGTGAGTCTCTCAGGGTATTTTCACGAAAGAGAAAAAAGTTCTGTGTGTTGGGTCTTTAGTGCTCGCACACAGGGGCTTCTACCACAGTGAAAAGGCTTCAGATGAAAAATGGACATTGTTCCAAAATTGTTATCATTGTTTTATGGTACAACAGTTTTGACTTATCTTATAGTTTAGAAAGAAGTTCACTACACCAACTATGCATTTGCAACACAATAACATACAGGCAAAAAACAACAATGTTGTCAGAGTTCAAATTAAAGGACCTAAATGGAGGGCATAAAATAAATTTGAGGAACAAAAGATGAGCCTTTTTTCCTCTCAAGCTGCTGAATCACACAGGTTAAAACGGGTAAACAAAACACTCAGATAAGGGTCTAGGTGACGAACAGGTTAAACCAGTCTAAAAGCTAAACACAAGACACAAATAGCAGGGAGGAAACAAAGTAAATTATAACAAATATTTTTTCTGATTACTCATGCCATTTTGCTCTTCGAGGTTGGATTTTAGAGAACAAAGCAAGATCAATGCGGTCCAGTTATTTGCGATGAAGAGTGGGCAGCTGAGACTGCTTAGGTACGCAAAATCAAAAAAAGAGAACCAAAGAGAAATGCTGCATATGCAACGTTTTGTTGTGGAACTGCATATCTTTTTCATTATAGTAAAAATATCCAACCTTTTGTGTTCTTTCATAAGGTGCAAAACCGTCCATGCTGCTGACAAACAGTCTGCTAGTATTACAGAAATAATGCTTAAAGGCAGTGAATATGTGTAACATCAGATTACAACATGACCTTAAACAACTAAGAAACCCAATTAAAAAGTGTTTTATTCTTTTATTTCAACATATTGTGGTAAACACTGAACACAGCAGTATCTGTTAATATTTCTTCTAATGCTGATTTCAGATAATTAAACCTTTAGGGTGATTCAAAACCAAAAAACAGCTCTTCTCTACACAGATACATGTTTTAAATTAAGTTCTATTATTGTATTAATGCTGCTTGTTTGTTTTTTCCTTTCTTAAAAGTAACATGGAATGTGCTCCTTAATAGTCAGTTATAATAATGAGGATAGATTCAAAGACCTTTAGGAGAAGTAAACAGAGTAACAGCTTTCCGAGCCATTACTATACATACTCATTAGCTCGTTTTTTGTTGATCCCTGAAGAGGACAAAATGATGTCTTTCACTTACCCACTGGCAGATATTTGTTAGGAAAACTGTTTAGAAACGACCCTGATATGATGAGCTTATGTTTTTTATTGCCTGTGTTGGTCTGTTTGTAACCTTAAGCGCTTTTTTTGTTTTGGAGAAGGATATTGTTCAGCATCTTTTTGAAGGTAAGATAATAATGTCTATGAAAGCATTCTAAATGCCATTTTCCCCATGATAATAAAATAAAAAGTCTTCAAAATAAACTGGTTTGTCTTTAAGTGTCTTTCTCTGACTGTTTTTGTAAACATGTGCTATACTAGTGAGATTGAATGGATTCAAAATGGTCATAAAGATTCTTTCTTTTAAATTTGTCACTCACTAGTTACCACTAAACAAGCTTAAATTGGAAGGCAACTGGACTTTGGCTCAAAAAAGAAAACAAAAAAACAAAAAAACAACAACAAAAAACTGAGCCAAAGTTTGGTTTCCTTCCAATTTAGGTCTGTTATGTGGTTTGTGGTCCAGATGACAGAATTTACACAGGCACATGCATCGGTTAATCCAGCAGGAAACATTAGATGATGCCACATGTTAAGAAAAAAAAAAGTTTAGCTTAGAGCTGCAGTAATGACACAAAAGCTGCTTTTCATAAATAATTACTCACCCTTATTGAAATGAGCTGCTTTTATAAGATCTAACAACCTCCCTTTCTGAATATTTCCACTTTGGTTTCAAATTATCATCATCCGGCCAATTTTCCACTGATGATGAGCTGTTTCTCTGGCAGATTATCCTTTCTCAAAGCAACACTTCTTTTTATCCTCTTCAGCACCTCTCGTCTGCTGAACCCTTCTCTATTCAACAAATGACAGACCCCCTCCTCACTCAGTTAGGGTACACCACACTTTGAAGTTAATGAATCAATACAATCAGTCTTTGCGCTTTTAATTAGAAAACAGTCAAAATGATTACATTTTTAATTGAAGCTGTCATTTGTAATTAAGATATGGCTTCCTTGAGTACCCCCTCCTCATTCTCAACTCTCTATACATTTATTTATCAATATTCTGTGCAAACTGTTTCATCTCTTAGCCTCCTGGGCTCAATACTTCTTCTCTCCAACTCTCATGCAGTCTGGGATCCATTCCGCTGCTGGAAAAGGTTTACCTCTTGTAGAAATGTTTTCTGATTTCCTTATGTGGACGATGTTTTAAATCTTATTCTTATCATATTCTGATCCTATTTTATTCTCCCTTTTCTAACAATATCCCCACCCTTTTCTCATTATCATACCATTATTACCAGAGGCTTTGCTCATATTTTATTTTTTGTTTGTTTTTTTCTTATCATTTGTTGAAGTAATTTTTAAAAGAATAATTTATTGTGTAAGGAAACATTGTGTAACATTTTACCCAAAGAGTCTCTTAATTTTATACATATTAAATGATTTTTCATGTCAAAATATAGCACTCAAAGTGTATTGATGCTCTTTTAAAAGAAAAAAAATCAGCTATGTACGTAACTTAAGAGGGTTGGATCTGTCAGTGAATGACTCCACTGACCTAGAGTCCAGCTTTAGGTACCTCTTAAAATGCAGAATCTTAGCTACAAGCCATCACAACCCTAAAATATGCAAAACACAACAAAGTTATATCCAAATGAAACAAAACATGCAAAACATCAATGCACAACACAATAGGAACCTAAGAAGAACGCTTCTGTCTCCACAGCCACAACCCTTTATCAAACCAACACAAAATACATATTAAATGAAAGCAGAGACTCCTTAGTGTTGATTCATTTGTTTCACTTTTTTCTACAACAAAGCATTGCAGAGGTATCAGCCAATAAACAGAAACTGATGAAACCTCTGTGTCAGAAACTAGTTTTGAAATTATCTCTAACCTTTGCTGCTTCACCAAATTGATTAAAATAGATCTTGCACAGATACTAATTTTAGAGTATGTAATTGCGGGAAAAATGGTCTTAGAGTTTAAAGTGTTAAGGCAATCTCATTTCCTCTTAAACACAATAACCAACAAAGTTGTTGTTATGCAATAACATAGTTATGATACTTACCTGATCAGACTTATTTCTGATGCTCTGATCCAGGATTTAATTTAGGGGGGTGAATGTGGCCTTCTCTTTACAAGTAAGTCCATGATTCTCCATGCTGGTCCAAAGTGGTCTGCTATCAGAATCCAAAACATGGAAGAGACTGATTTTGTAATAGTGCGTTGTTGTTAGTTGCTCTCAGGAGCGCTAAACTTGTACGTTAAAGGTCTAGCATCCCTAATGGCAAAAAGCAGTGTTGCTTTAAGCAAGGGATGTCAAACACAAGTCCTCAAGGACTGCCCTGCAACCTTTAGAAATCCTCATGGTCCAACACAGCTGAACCAAATGCCTTAATTATCTCTTCAGTTGAAGTCAAGTTCTGCTGGATAAAAAAGACCCAAACTATTTGATCTAGGGTTGCTAGGGTTCTAGGGTTAAAGCTTAGACGCATTTAAAGGTTTAGGATACAGAACACTGAGAACTACAGTCTGATATCCCTACTTTAAGCTATTGCTTGAACAACACAAAATTGAGATTTACAGGCAGTCTGGAGCCAGAATTAAGGAAAATCTTTGCTTTTAACTGCAATTATTAGTTTCCCTACAAAGATTATTTTCTGCAAAGAGCACTTGACAGACTGGACATTTTACAAAGCCACTAAAAAAATAGAATTATTAGAGATATGTCTCTATGGTCAGTGAGTATCGCTTTGCTCTCTAAAACTGGCAGGACATTAGAAAAATACAAAGGTTATATTAAATGACTTTTTCTCGCTTGCTTCAGAAATGCCTCACACAGTTTATTCACTGAACCATGATCTTTTCATCCTGTTCAGCCATTTGTGAAACAAAACCCCATAATAACATATTTAGAGCTTTATGAATGGAAAATTGAAAAAAGCTTTCTTTCTTCCTTCCATCAACAGATCTATGTAAAACTTCATCCCTGGATGCAAAGAAGGATATATTAATGATGTGAAGAAGAAGGCTCCTGCAGTGCATGTTAACAGCATACAAAAGCAAAGCTCGCCCTGCAAACACAAATAACTATTTGCAATTCAAAATTTAAGGTTTAATAATTCAGACCTAAATTTCTTTTAGGTCTTATCTCCTGTTACAGATTATATCCCATTCCAATAACACAAGCTCTCTAACATGCAAATTGTTTTGTTTAGTTAACCATCAGGTGACATTTTGATGATTTTCCACTTCCTTCATCCAAAAGATTTTTTTGTTTGACCATGTGTTTAAAACCAAAATGGCAGCAAAAACTGCACTGCTCTCAGCTTTTTATGTTTGTGATTTTGTTAGTTTTTCTCCTCGGAGTATATTCCCAGTACCTCAGGGTTGAACTGCAAAAAAAAAACCCTTAGGAGATTCATAAAACCAGACTTTATTACACACAAACTGCAACAGTTCACAAAAACTCCTAATATTGCCCCTCTGTGGTCCAAAAGACTGACAAACATCACGGAAGTGGGGTAAGCGCAGTGTACTTTTCAGGCTGCAGACTGACCCTCCAGAGGTGAGGAAGGGTTAAGAGGACAGTAATAATCCCCTTGCATGCAGACACTAAACATCCCAGCTGAAAATCAAGGAAGGCTTGGCACATTCCACGGCTGCCAAACACATAAATAAAGACTCTTGATTCTTGAGGGTTTAAAACTTTCAGGTTAATCACATGCATTACAGAAATACCAATAGAATCATGATGATCATAGAATATTTTGAGGTTTATGATATAGTGAACCCAGACAAAAATACCTTTGTCTGTAAAAGAAAAGAAAGAGAAAACATGAAACGGATTGGAACAAGACTTAAACGAGATTGAGCATTGACAAGACATTTACTCAGTGGTCAGACCTCAGACAAAAACAATCAGATTTACAACTGATGCAGATCTGGCATTGTTATTTGTGAAAGTATTCAGTCCCCTTAAACTTTCTGACCTTTTGCCTCATCTCAAGCTTCAAGCAAACATAAAACTAAAATTCTTCGTCAAGAATCAACAACAAGTGGGACACAATCATGAACTGGAAAGAATTTAATGGATATTTTACACTTTTTATAAATAAAAAACTGAAGAGATGGGTGTACAAAATTAATCGTTCCCTTTGAGTTAATATTTCATAACGCCACATTTTGCTGCAATTGCAGCCGACATGTCTCTGTCAGTTTTACACATCGAGAGACTTAAATTTTTGCCCACCCTTCCTTTAAAAACAGCTGGAGCTCAGAGAGGTTGGATGGAGAGCATTTGTGAACAGCAGTTTTCATTTTTTTTCCACAGATTCTCGATTGTATTTAGGTCTGGACTTTGACGTGGCCATTTTTTTTTTTTTTTTTTTTTTTTTTTTTTTTGACGTGGCCAT
>JAUZNJ010040289.1:0-10417 GCA_034780135.1 Jordanella pulchra | reverse complement strand
GAAGAGAAGCTAAGATAGGAGAAACATGATCTCTGTTTTTAATTTTCATCAGAACTCTGGCTGCAGCATTTTGGATCGACTCCTAACAAGAGCACCCTTCCTGGACAACCTGATAACTCCATAAACAGTAAGACCGTATCCACTTTCATTCCAGTATCCAAATATCCTAGCTACCTGAAATGACCAACTCTCTGCTGTCTCTCTAGAGTGACGTACCCTCGACGGTCCCTTCCCTGTTTGAAGTTCTATCTTAGATCATTGTCAGAACTTTCAATAAACCCTTTATTTTTACTTCTGTCTCCTGTAGGGTTCTGCGTTTGGGCTAGAACTGTAGAACCCAAACATGACACAGAAACTTCTTATATTTGAACATTCAATATTTGGTGAATCATAGCCTTTGAGGTTTAAAAGGCCTTCCTACCGTCACCCTAATCTTTGCCTCCATAGATTCTCCCTCAGGTCAGGACTTCAAATGAGCTGCTAAGAAAGAATGAAATTACTTCCAACCAGAGGAAACATTTTGGTATTTAAAAGATTCTTTTAAACATTAATCTACTATAACTGTATGGATAATTATAATTATAGATGTGGCTCCATCAGATCCGGTTAGAATAAAGTTAGTATCTAGTTTAAACCTTATTCTGTTCACTGTCAATCATTCATGTAGTAAGAACAGTTATTAAACGTAAAGCAGGAGATCCAAGTAGCATGTGGTTGGTTACTCCTGCTCCTCACTGAAACCTGGACCTTCTTCTAATCATACAAATTAAACAACAGAAACAGGAAATGCTTTTATTTGTATGGATGATTTATTTGATATAAGCTTGAATCTCTGGGACCTCCAGCAGTGATGTCATCGAGGCCTGACATCCTGGAGGAAGTGATGTCACCAGTGTGGGGGTCACATGGTGATGAATGGGCGGAGTTAGAGGTCTTTGGCACAGATGAAGTAACTTCCTCTGGAACATTTCTCATCGTTCAGTTCAAGACTTGATCCTGTAAGCATGTTAAACAGGTTAATATTAGTGTTTGGTCAGGATTAATTAAAAGTACCTGCAGCTTCCTTTATGGCATTCACTTTTATTCAGTTTTTATTAGCAGATGCATCATAAAAAGCTTTCTTTCTGTATCAGAACCAAAGGACTCAGCACCTTTCAGGTTGATCTCCATGCAGCTCTCTCGTCCACCAGTGTTGTTAGGCTCCCCTTTGCCCCAGGAGGCATAGTTGAATCTGGAACCATCAGTCCACATCCACACTCCGTCCTAACGCGAAAGGTTTTTAACATCCATTTATAGAGCAGCAGCCGGCACCAAAACAACATCTGGTTTTTAATTAAACTCACCTTTGCTGCGTCGTTGCCTCCAACCCAAGTCCTGACGTAAGATCCTTTCTTAGTTTTCACCAGATTCTTGAGGAACAGGTGCTCACCTTTGCTGTGTAAGGAGGCCAGGTTTCCACCATTTCCAATGCAGATTTGCTGGGAAAAAAGACGTGAAAAACAAGAGGATGAAATGTGAACAAATGCAAACAAACAGAGAATCTTTGGGCTTAAACGTGTGAATATCAGCACAGCGTTAAAAACGGCTCCTAATGAGCATCCAAACCTACAGAACAAATCTTTAAAGGTTCGTGTAAAAGGAAGATTTAAAAGGTTATATTTAAATCAGAAAAGTATAACCATGTTTTTATACATAAACAACTAAAAATCCTGAAGAACAGCTTCTGTTGAAAAACCACACTTTTCTTTTTCTACTGAGTATAAATAGAATGAGAATCATCATTAACTCCCGTAACTTAGAAATGAGTTAAATTACATCATTTTTTGATGTTTTTATCACTACAGAAGCAGTATTATTTACTCATTATAATAAATATTTGTTGCTGCAATTTTAATGATGGATTCTTTATATATCAGGGATTAATTTTTTATTGATTTAAAGTGGAAAATATATTTATTCACTACATGAATGAATTATAATATAACATAACCTGGTTAAAGAATGAATAAAAAGATTTAGAAATGTTTTAAAAGTGTTTAAAAACGAGATGAAGAGACCAGTCATCATAACTGTGAATCCCTTTGTGACTTTAATGTCTCGGAGCTCTGATGAATCAAACGTTCGGCCTCTAAGCAGCTGCTGGTACCTCAGCAGCGGCCCAGTCCCTTTCGCTGTTATAGAACAGGAAACAGCGTTTGCCGTACTGGGTCCATCCCGAGGGGCAGCGACATGCAGGAACTGCAAGGAAATGCAGCATAAACACAGAATACATTGGTCATTGATCACGGTCAGTTTTATCCCACATTCAGTCCTGGACTAAAGCCCCATTTGCTCCTAATGTAGAAACATTTAAATAAAATGATGCCTTAAAATTCACTTTTACATTTTCAATGTAAAACCGGTACGGTTCAGATCCGTCTGTTTTATGTCACCTTCTCTCAAACATAAATCATCAGTTCTGTTGTTGCCTTAAAGTGACGAAGGAAATGAAATACTTTCTTATTAGACTGCAGGAGATAAAAGGCTGGACGTTGTTTTAGACTCTGGGAGTAAATTAAAGTCCAGCTGTTGATCCTTTGACTTCTGTCACAGTTATTGATTGTTTACTAATTCCAGACGTTTCTTCTGAGAACAATAATGTTGAATAAAAAGCATCCAGATAATCTCCCCACCACCTGCTAACATTGAAAGGTTTATTGTTGTACTTTTAAAAGCACCTACTTTTTGGAGCACATGATGCCTGTGGACAGAAAAGACAAACATTAACATCAGAACCACATTTAGTTCTGCATTTAAAGGTGCAGCGTCTGTTCTTGTTGCTTAAATTATTTGAAGAAATGTATCTCCATGAACTGAAAATAAATCTTTGCATGTTGGAACAGAATATGTTTTTCTCAGTCAGTGCTGCTCTGTCTGAAACTTCTCCACAAGCATCAGTTTCCTTTCTCCTGTCCCTCAGCTGTGGACTAATTTTTCAGGGAAGAACCTGTAAAACTCACGTGTGCATTAGGCCAGAGTCCGCAGCTCAGACAGAGCAGCAAAGCGAAGAGAAGCCCTGAAGTCATCTGTGGAGAAAGTTCGTTGTTCAATGATTAGTTCGAATTCTATGGTGTAAGAAAAGAAGTAAAATCAAGGCCAAATAAAACACAAAGTCTGTCTCTACCTTGGATTGTCAGCTGGAGTCGGTCCAAACAGCAGAACCCTCAACAGGATGCCGACTGATGGCAGCAGAGTCTCTTTATACCCGCAGCCTGTTGGTCTGCGTGAGAAAAACAGTCATCAGGTAAATATTGCTCCAGCTTTCAGCTCATGAACATGTTAGAAAAACAAAGGTATCATCTGTCATTGTAAACTCTAAGGTTTCACCATCTCTCGATCATCTATGAGGACCTGCGGGAGGAACGGTTCTGACCCCCGATCTATGTAAGCAAAGAAAACCCAGAGCCAGCTTGGATGTTTTCTAGTGATGACTGGAGGGTTGAAGCACAGAGAAGGACGTCGTCTTTGGATGGAACCGGTCCAAACACTCTTCATGCTGATGCATCTTTGGACAAAGTTCTCCTGCATGGCAGCAGTTTCTTACTGCAGTGATGTTTGATGAAAAAACTCACCCTGAACGTCTCGGAGTCTCTGGGAGCCACGGAGCCGGACTGGCCCAGAACATCACCTGAACACACAGACCGCGGCTTAATCCACCCGAAGCAGAGTAACTGGAAGAGTTATGGGGATAATTATTCATAAAATGTCCTCATTTTATAGATCATCGGATTCAATTTAATTTCTGATTAATTTACATTAAAGCTTTAGTTTCGTCTGAGTGTTTTTTAATCCCAGTTTTGAGATTATGACTCGTTTAATCTGTCAGATTTTACATGAGCCACATGGGGCAGAGCATCAGAGCATCAGATAAATCTGCTGTGGATATTATCTCTGTTTCTCAGTGTGATGGTCAGAGCACTGCTGGTGACATCATGAAGAACCCCAGAGCCACGCCCTGATGGGACATAAAGGCAAAATAAAACGGAAGCATCTAGAAAACAGCTTTAAATCACCAGGTATGGAAAGTGCATCTAAATGGATGACTGCTCAGAGATAAAGTTTAGAAGAAAAGGTCAAAGGGCGACAACGACCCACAAAGACAAACCTGCTCAAACTGCTGACCTTCATACTTCAGAAACCATCAGGAGGTTAGATCAGAACTGCTGAGGCAGCTCTTGAAGGGTGATTGTTTCTGGACGATACACCTCATCATCCACTTCCTGTCGGTACGCTCTACCGGGAGCCTTAAAGGCCAAACCTCAGGACTGAAGAACATCTTCTGTCCCAGACGTTACTGAACATCAGCACGTCCCACCGGCCCCCTCTGTCTGGTTCTATTCTACGTCTTCTTCTGGCAATTCCATTACTTGTGCTCGTACTACTAGTAGTAGTGCTTGTAATACTACTTCTGCCACTACTGATCAAACTAAAGGGCAGGAACTTTTTAAAAATGGATAAATCTTGAACTTTGTCCCTATATTCTGAATGTATGAACAGGGTTGTTAATTGTTTAATTAAATGTTTTTATTTCAGATCCATGAAAGAATAGTTTGATTTAAAATAATCTGGTTTGCATGAAGCTGGTGTACCTAGAGCCGCCACCAGAGGGCAGAAGTGATGCAGCTGAGCGATGCAATAACCGCTGTAAGGATTTACCATTAGGCAGAACTAGGCGGTTGTCTAGGGCCCCAAGTTCCCAGGGGGGCCGTACAAATCCTCATGCACTTATGTTTGCAGTTATGGTTAATACAGTTACTAATATTTACGGACATGATTAATTTTTATTATTAAAATCCTTGCGCTAAAACGTCAGCACATTATTTTTATCAAAAATTCAGATAAAGGTTTTTCTAAATAACTCAGCTTGATGATCTTCAGTGATTCTTTTTGAATCTGCTGCATTTGAAATAAATGAAGAAAAATATCAGAAAATAACATTTTATTCATCTTTCTTGTGTAATTAATGTTTGTTTATTGCATTTTGATCCACCTAAAGACTAAAAACAAGAATTTGAAAGAAAAAGTCTAAATAATTTCTTCTTCCTCCTCAGGAGTTTAGAAGAACTTCAAACATTTTTATTACAGGATTATCAACAGTGTGAACGGTGCTAGAAAACAGAAGATTAGATGGTTTTGGTGAATTTTAACCAACAACATCAGCAAAGAGCTGAGAGGCTGAACTCCACAGTAGCAGGGTCAGAGGTCGTGGTTTCACTGTAAAACTCCTTTTGTTCAGTCCGAGGTCAACGCCGTCCATATTTTTATTTTACTGCTGGTTTTGATATCAGCAGGTTATTAAAGCCTAAATAATAACCTTGTTTGCTTCTGTTTATGAGCAGGTTTCTCTGCAATATGTCTTCACTGTATTTAACATTAGATCCTCCATCGCTGACAGTTAAGAGGATGTTTGGTCCACATGCATTAATCTGATCTGAGTTTTCAGTTGATCTTTGATCATCTGATCCCTTCAAACACTGCAAACAGTCATCTGATACTCCTGCTGCTCCATGTCTCAGGCTGCAGGGAGGCTCTGCAGGATGGAGCAGGTCATCAGGGAACGACACGTCGACACCAAGCTGCTGCTCAGCTGTTTAACAGCTCATTTAATGACTGTTAATCATTAAAGTGTTAGAAACAATCAAGCAAGCATCAAACAAAAAGGAAATCATTTCTCTTTTCCAAGGGTCACACACTCAAACTGGGAAAACAATAAAGACAGAAGAGAAAGGTTGATCTGCATTTTCATCAGTGATCTAATCCCTTCATTCAGTCCAGTTTTTGATGGGAGGGTCTGAGTCCAGTCGTCAGGACACAGATTCACCGACATAAAAACAAAATAGATGCAATAATATTGATGTTAAAAACACAAATAGCCAGAGCATCACCAGTCGAGGGATTTGGTTTAATCTATCTCTAAGCTCTGTTTTAATTGTTTGAACATAAATGTGCTTCATCTTTGATCATTTTATGACCCTTAGAGTTTTTCATCCATCAACCAAAGTTTGAATTGTTGCTTTAGAGCAGAGCTTGCCAAACATTTCAGAGGCCAGAGAATCACTAAAAATACACGATTGTCTTTATTTCTACAGATTTATTGAAGCCAATCTATTCATTTCTTAAAATAATTTTTAGAACAACATTTATTTGTTGATTGAATCATTTAATTTCATATTAAATTTTATTTGAAATTCTAAAGGTGTGTTTAATATTTGAATCCTGGTTTAAATCAACTAAAACTTGTTTCAAAGTTCATTTATTTATTTCACATTTCTGTATTTGATGATGAACTTTGTCTGTCTGTGAATCTCATGGAGCAAAGTGATTGTGAAAATCCCCACACTGGTTCCTCCTGACCCACTTTGGGAATCGTTCCTTTGCAGAACCTTAAGGACCCTCCGTCCTGCACGACGTCTCCCAGGTGTGGCAGCAGGGAAACACCTGCAGGCCAGGAGCCCTCAGGAGCACAGCTAGCAGGCAGCGCAGAGGAGCTGCTGTCTGCAACTTTCTTCTTTTATTTCCATTCAGTGTTTGCATGGATACATTATTGTTGTTTATAATCACAAATTATTATCGTTCCCTTCATTCTCTGTCTGTCATGGTTTTGTTTATAGAGAAAGGTTGGAATAAAAGAGGGGAAAATAAAACAGAACTACAGACAGAGAGGAGAACATTAACATTTCATAAAACAAAAAAGGTCGAGTTTACTCAAAAAAGGTAAAGAAGAAATCAGATGTGAATCATTTCAGTTTATTTAACGCCTTTATTCGTAGTTCAGTTGTGTCATATAAATATCATTATGAGCATAAATTGTCTGCCATACTTTACTCACGTTTTTCCAAAGTTCAAAAAAAGCATTTTTCTGAAGATTAACGTGAAAGTATTTCTTTTCATTTGTATGAAAATCAATCATTGTCTGATTGTTTTTTATTTGGTTGCTTTAAGTTTAACGATAAAACGAAGAAGACTCCTGGAAATGTGTATTTAATGCTCACTGATTGTATGCTTGGTTCTAAGGTCAGTCCTTCAACACGGAGAAATCCCAAACGTCTCTGGCGTGCAGTGCCACTTTTGTGCCACCAGAGGGCATTTATTGTGTTCTAGGTTGGAAGTGAAGGAAGAAGAGGACAAAAGGTTGCTGTAAAAGCTGTTTGCCGTGATGTGAGACAGTAAATGACCAGACGTCATGTTTCCTCCTCTAATGGATTCATTGTTTAGATTTTATGGCCAAGAATCGCGGCTTTAAAGTTTAATCATAAACTGATTCTGTTTCAGGGCCTCGTTAGAACTGGTGCAGTATTTACTGACAGCAGGATCAGCAGCAGTCCCTGATAGTGAAGCTCATCCTGACTTCCAGCGTTGGTGTCCGTAAGGAGCTGGAAACTTTGACATGCGGTCAGAAAAAAAAACAGTTTTCCAACAAAATGATTTCTTTAAGGATGTGATTTTCTACTCCTCTAAGTTAATCTGCTTATTTGGTCTAAATCTTCATCAGTTATTGTTAGTCTGGCTTCATTTTACTGTTTTTTTTATTTACCAAGTAGAATGAGAATTAAAATGAGTCATTATCTTGTAGATTTTGGATAATTTCACTCCTTTAAGTTTTGAATTGTAAACCTTTATGATTCACTCCCAGATTATAACCATCCTTTAGATGCATCCCTGCTCCAACATGCCTCAGTTCCTCCACCAGCATTCAGCTGGTTCAGCCCGTCTCCAGGTTCTGCAGAGGAAACCAGACCTGCCTTCATAATCCAGGAAAACATGCAAAGCCTGCCGGACACCAGGCAGTGGTTAATATTTGTTTTAGCTGTGGTGTAAATTATCTGTTTACTTTAGAAGGCTGATCCAGGATCAGAGGTGTGAACATCACTCCAACAGATCATCTGAGCTCCAGATATCAGATTTAATGTTTAACAGTTTCTCCTGATCAAACAGAACCTGCAGCTGCTGAGTTCAGTCACCCAGTTACCGTGTTTCCCTTGGAGTGGGCCGCTGTGTCCTTCCACCTCAGAACCCAGACGGGCCTGCTGACCCGGGTCCAGCTGGAGGTTTCTTCCTGTGTGGAGGGACGCTTCCACTCTTCTTTTCATAGAAAGTACACCTGGTTCAGTGCGTCCATGGATGATCTGGTTGGTTTCTTGTCGTTGGTGGGACGTTCATATCAGCACAGTGTGGTTCATGAGTACAGCTGGTACCAGGCCACCTCAAACCAAATCTGTTCAACCATCTGATCAGATCTGTCTCGGAGCAGAGACGGTGGCTGATCCCCACCTGGTGTGGAGGTGGATCTGAAGCTGTGCAGAGAAAGGTGAGGAGGAACCAGGAACACCAGGCATCAAACCCTTCACCTCCGACCTCCATCTGGGGAAGAGCAGCCAGAGGAGCAGTTGGACCCGGGCGTTCCTCGGTTCTCACACCATCTTCTCTGTGAAGGAGGAGGACCAGTCTGAGGACCTTGCATTTGGTTAAACATCAGACCCGTTTTTATAGAGGAATAAATTTAATTTGATTTTATCCTCTGAGTGAAAATGAGGAAACGTTCACCATCACAGAGCTTCCTGCAGGGTTTGGCTCCTTGTTTTTTATGAGCAACATCATCTGATGTGCTCTGCTGATCTTAGATAATTAGATCCTTTTAAAGCAGAGGTGTGAAGAACGGCAAACAGACAGCTGATACACGTGTGGCTGCTGCTTCATACGTGTAGAATTACTCCAGGAGGTTTTAAACACTTGGTTCCTCCGAGGGTCACAGATCCAGGTTAAAGACCTGCAGTGAAACATGTCTAACATCAGTCAAACGTTCCTCCTCTTTAATCAGCGCTTTGGTCCAATGGGTAAGGTTGGAGATTCAGATCTTTTGAAGTATTTTAGTAAACAAAAAATATGACAGTAAAAAGTAGAATCTAGGCTGCCTAGATCTACAATCGGTCTACAATCTGGACTGACCCGCCCAGATTGAAGTGGACAGGAGCAGCTTCCTCTGACAGCTGGGAGGAAATCACTCTAAAAGTTTTATTTCCAGCTGCTTGAAAGACGTCAAACTACCAGCGTTCAAACCCAAAGGGCTTTAAAGTGTCCGTGTAAAGAATTATATGTTAAAGCTACCAATCAAATCATCAAACATAGAGTTTCCATAGACCCTAAAAACATCCTCATATATTCAGGAAGAGGCTCACAGCATCACTGACACAGCCATGAGATGATTCTCCACATCCTCATCCTCCGACCCTCGGCTGAGTTTCACACCAAAATCATCTCAATGATCTTTGATGGAATCAGTGTCACAGAAATAAGCTGAATTTACTGACGGAAGGAAAACTTTAATATACATGAAGCCAGATAATGTGGGACGGACTGCTGACCTGTCCGGTTTCTGCGTCTCACCCTGAGAACAATAGAGGCAGACACCAGGCCCTCTGCTGCCCTGCAAAGATGGATGGATGCTGTGTGGCAGATTAACAAGAGTCCAGCAGAGGGCGCTGTTCCCATCCAGACCAGACTCAGAGTCCTCCATTGTTTTTTTTAATCAACAAGCAGTAAAAATGCCAAGAACAAAAATTATAATAAACTGAAGACATGTTTTAGAAAACATTAATCCAGAGATGCTAATATAAGACAGGTGCAAAAAGTTGTGAGATAAAAACAGCGAGAGTATGGCAGACAAAAGTAGCACATAGTCAGACCCCATTAACAGTGTTCTCCTTGGATATAGTTTTTTAAATTAAAAAAAAAATTAAACAAAGATTGGTTATCTGCAGGCTAACAGCCAGAAGATCTTCCAACATTATTGAAATAAAGATTATTTTTACAAACAAAAACACTGGTTATGTTTTCAGGATTACAGATTATTACATTTTATTTGGAGCAGAAATAAACGTTCCAGATTTCCAAAATGCTGCAAACCAGAACTTCATCTGGTTCTGACTGTTTTTTATCTACCAGAAAGGACAGAGCAGACTGGACTTCTAGAGGAAGCTTGGGTCAGATGCTCCATATTTTCTTTTAGTCTGTTGTGGAGAGTGTGAATCTCATCCTCCATCATCTGCTGGGGCAACAGCATCAGAGCACAGGACTTGAAGTTCAGCAAGGTAATAAAGAAGACTCTGTTCTGTTCTCCTCTGGAACCCCTGGAGATTATTTCACTTCCTGTTTGACTGCTGTTTGCTGACTTATGTTTTGAGGTGCTGCTTGGGCCTCTATCTGAGCTAAGTTCCCTTTTCTCTAATATCCCTAAGTTACTCTTTAGAAAAACTGTTAAACGCAGAAAGCAACCTGTCCACATTTCTAACCGATTTTCCCCACTCAGTGACGCACCCGCTGAGAAGCCCACCCTGGTTATTGGCAGCTCCATAGTCAGAAACGTGGCGCTAGAGACACC
>JAUZNJ010040288.1:0-10418 GCA_034780135.1 Jordanella pulchra | reverse complement strand
TAAAAATAATTCACAGGCAAAGTTATCAGTAAGGACGGGAGAGAGCAGGATAAGCTGTTCCTCCTTCAGCTGCCAGCAATCTATCCATGAGATAGTCTTGTAAGCAAATTCTGAGGTACAGTTGTGATATATAAATGAAAATTAGTTGGTTTTCTGTGTATGAATGATTTTATACATTGGAATTTCTTTTGTCATACTCAACACACATATTCACACAATGACAGAGGAAAAGAACCAAAAGCCACCCCCAACACACTGAAACTAGCCTCTAGCCCTAGGACACTAAGCTACAGGTAATAGGATATACGCCACATATGACCATCACAGAAAGACTAGCCAAGAGACTAGCACAGATTCTAAGGGCCTCTAGCTGCACGTGGTCAGACCAGGGGAATAAGGAAACTGAACAAAGCAACTGATCCAAAATTAGACCTGAGGGCCGGCTTCAACCTTTCAACAAATCACAGCATTCATTCCACAGAAAATTTCCACAGGAGACAATACTGAGCATGCACAAAACTACTTCTAAGATATATCCATATACAGGAAATTATACAAAAACTACTAAAAGAAAAAAAGCCAATAGTTTAAAGGAGTCATCTCCCTTGAGTCAGGAAAGTGCACTGGATCCCATTTAATCAACTTTGGAAAATATATCATTACAAAACATAGTGTCCATTGTGGTTGATTAGAGTTACACAGGAGTTTGGGAACTACGAAAAGCTTCAGTTGTTTTGTTTTTTGTCACCTATCTTTTATAATCTGCGTTTATAATCTGCGTTGTGATGTAATTGCATTCTGGATATTTGCTATTAGAACACATTAAACTGCAACCTTGGTCTACAACTAGAGTACTAGTCAGCACTAGGTAACCACAACCATAATAGCTTCTCAGACAAACAAAAGGAAAGTATATTGATACTCACGATCAATAAGCACACAGCAATTTGTGTCAGGATCAACCTATATGAGGAACAAAATGGAAAAATGTGAAAACTGATTCCAATATTTTACTATGGCATAGTTAATTACTTAGTGAACATGAAAAATGTCTAAAAATGGAGGAGCCTCATGGTCTAAAAATCTATGAATCTGTTTCTGCCTTAGAAGCTGTTGTATGTAGTCCTATGACTGCACTCCCTTCTCCACCTCTTTGCCTCGGGCCCTGTTTGGATTGTTCTGTCAGTCACGTATGACCCAAGCATGGAGCTTGGACCTGCCTCTTTCCCTCTGGAAACTCTTGCCCGGTGGCATGGTTCTCTGTGCATGACCCCTTGACTGACAACAACTCCCCCACCAGCCCCAATAAGTGAGTCCCAATAAGATTTTAATAGGCTAATCACTGAGCTGAATCATACCTAGAACCACTGTATCTCACAGGGATCAATCATCAGAGCAGGTGTAACCTCCTGGCTTCTGGTTAGTGGCTTTCATTCAGAGCACATTCTAAATCATCTAGTTGCTCTCACCAAATAGCCCTGACTCCCTCCCCCTTCTTGCTGCTGTGGGGTATGTTACGGGCTTTAATGAAAGAGTGCCTGGATTTGTGATGTCACAACTATTATATTGTGGCTAATTGGTATGAGGAGTTGATTATTGTAAGCTTTTTCTGAACTCTGGTACTCCTCCTTTCTTTGCCTATAAAACCTTCATGCTAACATTAATGTTGGGTATCTGGACCCATATTTTGAACCATATTTTCTTTATCCAGGGGACTTTTATAAAAACCTAACTTTTAAAAGGGCATTAAAATTTCTCCTTTTTGCTGAATCAATGACTGCATTTACATATGTTATTATGGGTTATTATAGGTGTACTATTATTTCCATTAATAATAATAATAATAATAATTAATAATAATACATTTCCATAAGAAAATAATTTTATATTTAGTTTATATATAAGGTTGGTCACCCATTTGCGAAGTGCCATGAAATTTTGAAAGTACAGATGTCAGAGTGGGATAAAATAGTACCAATGTGTAGAATAACAACATCCTTTCCCCCTGCTGGCAGTTCTGTGTGGTTTGGAGTCTTCACTACTGCAGCGCAATGTGGGACCATGCATATGCAGCAGCAGCACAAGAAATGGTTTCACCATCCCCAAGAAAGCGAAATTGAAACATGTGGTAGCTTTCAAAGTCATTGTGAACACTGGCTGTTTGTCACAATACTGTATACATACTGTAGTATGTATATGATGAACTGTAATATTGAATGGAAGTATTTTTACTCTTTGCAGGTAAGAAAGGAGTGGTGGAACTGTGCAGTTGATGGGCGAATATATCCCATAGGAATTCAACTCCATATACTTATATAGTTGTGTTTAGATGCTGTTTAGCCAACATAATGTCCTGAAAGCAGCTAGCTCATAGGTATAGGCTGCTAGCTACCTCAAGTGAGCGCGGCGCTGGGCAGTAGACTATGAGTCCGCACTGCAAGGGATTAATTCTTCAAGAGTAAATAACATAAAAATTGATATGATATGATTGGGTTAATGTTGATACCATAAATTTCATAATGTTTGGAAACGCACGGATTGCTGACTGTATTTACATAACAATTTTCGACAGAATGGACAATGAAACTGATGGGGAATAGTTGCAAACAAATAAGTTTTTGTGTAGATGTTGGTGGAAAAGTCCATAGTTGTTCTGTGTGAATTCATTTAAAGAATGAGAACCACATGTAATATGAAGCTGCTGTATGTATGTGGCTAACTGCAATATTGAAGTGTTTCCTTTGCAGAACAAAACAAATAAGACTTTCAAATTAAATGTGTAGTGGAGGATAGCTTAATTCTATACCATGCTACACTGTCACTATGTTAGGATTCATCTGCTGCGTCCTGCGGAGCCCGGATTTGTTGGCCGGTTATGTCATATTGCAGCTCCTTTGCCTTTTTTGGATTGGAAGACTCCTTCATATGCGGTGGACAAATGCAGCCTTCTATTGGCCTGTTTTGAAGGATGGGTCCCATGTATCCTACGTAGCATTTATTTTCCCGTGGTTCATTGCGAGTTAAGTGGTTCATTGCGAGTTAAGTTCAGAGAAAAGGGAAATGGCGACGAACGGTAGTGAATATTGTTAATGTAATTTAATATAATTAGATTAAGTGAGTAGTTCAGTCTGAAATTAATACAAATATATATTTTAAAAGGTTATTGATTCAGATATATGGCAGGTAATGTTTGGTTTATTGAGAGGGTTTATTGTGTGACTGTGTTTATGGGTTTAGCTGATATTTAAGTTCATATTCCAACATATGTGCAGTGTCTGAACTACAGATCTGATATCTGTGACCACAGTTCTAATGCTGAAGCTCATCAACAGTGAAATTGGCAACAGAATAGTAATAAGAAGTTTGGCATCCATTATTTGCCTGTTTTGTGTATCAACTGTCATGGTTGCTAGGCGACAGAGTGTATGCTGAGTGAGGGGTGGTGTAAGCTGGAGAAGGCGTGAGTGTTGAGTCTTCCGGCCTCCTTCTTTTCATGAAGGACCCAGTCCAGGTAGACCAAGTCCTTAGAAGACTCAGCTGACGAATCCAAACACACCCAATGATGCATAGGGGATTGTGTTCATTTCAGTGAAATATCCCCATTTCTCCGCTAGGTGGCAGTGATTCTTACAAAATATCCCTTTAATAAAAGTGTCCTTTTAACCTTAATATATAAACTGTGTCTTAATCTGATTAGTTTTTTCCTCCTATTCTTTCCATTTCAGCTGAGTGAATTTTTCACTTGCAAGAATTTAGATTTGCATGCAACAATGGTGTTCGAGGGGACATCTTAATGGTTTGTAATATTTTTATATGAGTTAGCACACTCATTGTCCTTATCTGACAGAGTTAAACTGATTTCTTTAACAATTGCTTTACAAGACAGTTGTAACAGTTAGATCAATAAATACCAAAGTATACAAAGACTGAACTGTTAAATATATTTTTTTCTAATATCCACAGGAGACAAAAGCGTATAATTCTTTGTATGATAATTTCTTTAGCTCATAAAAAACAAAAAATGTTATCAAAAATCTAATGTCTTTTTTAATGGTGTGTAAAGGCGAAAGTGTTGTGGATTGGAGAACAAAACATTAGGCATTGGCTTTTCACAAAGCTAAACCCTGTGTTGCTCCTCTGATTATGTTTATATTTAATAATTTCTTACAACACCTTCTAATAAAAAAGTATGTGTTTTCGTTCAATTGTACAAACCACTCAAAACCCAAGTTTTCTATCTGCTTACAAGACTTCCACTGAAATATACCATTACATATCTATCTGTTCCTTTTTTACACTGCCTCTTTGTTCAGAGTCATCCTGTTTTTCGTTTTTTTTTCTAGGTTTCTCTTTTTCTGCCATGATAGATCAGTCTATTGAGAACTCTATCTTGTATTGGATAGAGCCTCTGAAATTGCAGTGGTGAAAAAGGTCTTAAAGTAGAGTAAAGAAGGTTTCTGCTGTGAAGTATAAAATATTCTCCACAAAGAAAGCATTAGCAAAAGGCTGCAGCTTTATATTTGTGAGTGGTATGAAGAAGCAGTTCCAAAAATATTTGATAGTGTCGTTACTGCAATCAGCAGGGTGTCTTTGACTGGGCAACATTCCAATGGACAAAAACAAACAGAAGCTGGTCAGGTGGTGACAATGTGGCTCTTTAAATGTTCATTGATATAAAACAAGCTCTCATTTTTGAGTATTTATGTAATTAATTGATACGAAAAGGATTTATTTAATAGGAATGTGGTAAATATAAAAAATGTCATATTTTGTGGTTACATTCTTCAATGCAATCAAGTGTACTAAGTTGCATAGTTCTAGAAATTTTGTTCTTTCATGGTGTCAATAAGTAGGCATTTAGTCCTTTTTTGTGTACCTGAGAACATACAATGCAATTCTGCTCATTTTTCACATGGCTGCTCACTTTTCTACCCCCCTCCCACCCCTTCACAGGTAGCAGATATCTCTGCAAGGCAATCAAGCCTTTCAAATTCAGCAGAAAAAGCAGGTGTTTTTTTTTCAGCGGAGGTCAAATAATAGCCGGTTGTTGGTCCTTTTTGTGTGTGCGTACAAATGTGTGCATATGCAATGAGTGAATGTGTAGAAAAGCAGACACAATAAAGGAACACATGTGGGAGGGTGCACATTTCATAAGGATTTGAAGAGAGAGAGGTAATGTTGGTCTCTTCTCTCTCCCCTTCCCCCTGTCATTCTCACTCACTGCTAAGTGAAAAACACCATCTTCTTCACAGACTCGCCACATCACATGTGGTCTTTTTTGGGCTACAGGGAGAAAGGACTAAACTATAAAAAATAAGATTTTTCAAGGGGAAGATAAGAATAAGAAGAAAGTGAAGGATTTTGAAAAAGTGAAGGGGCACAAAAGGAATTCTGTCTACTTTGCAAAGGTAAGATCAATTAAGTACCGCATTAGGGGACATTTATTCATTTAGATGTTAATAATAATTTAGGAGGTCATCGTATAATAGGATTAATCTTAAATAATAATTTATGAATACCATCATAAAAAATAGATACTGTCTATTTTAGACAACTCATAGCCATATGTCCTCACCAGGACAAAGTAAGAAAAAAAAAAATCTTCAGTTGAGAATTACTTAATTGCGACTATAGAAGCCTTGTAATTTGTCCAAATTCAGGATGAATGCTGATTTTCAGTATTTGTTATGTTTAAATGTTATGGCACTGCAGGATTTTTTGTGACATTTCAATGGATCATTACACAGAAAAAATTGATTTTTGCCAACAGGTGTGGGAAAATCTGCAGTTCACTTGTGCTTTGGTGGTTTGTCAGCCAGTTACCTTGAAAATATATGCACTGATGGTATTTAAGGATGGTTATAAATAGATGTGATTTCAACACTAATTCAGTTATCTAGTAACAAACAGCGATCTTGGTTATTTTATTTGAATGTTTGATAAAATATGCAAAATAAAGAGCAAAGCAGAGAGAATTTTCCTTGTCTTACATTCACATAGGCACTACAGTGACAAGGGTTTTCACTTAGGAGAAAAGACAAATAATTTAGTTTTTAATTTAAACATTTGCATGAAGAGCAGCTCTGCACCTATACTATATAAATTTACTAAGAGCAGTATATTATACTGCTCTTAGTAAATTTGGAACATTTTCAAAGACTGCAGTAATCAATTCTTCATGCATGCAACCCACAAGAGAAAACGTTTGATAAAGCTTTAGGTTTTTTGCCTTTGTACATCATGTCCAAAGCTGCTAGAATGTTTTAGTTGAAAAAAAATGAAGTGCAAGTTCTTAACCAAGCCAAAAATAAATATTTAAAGTAAGTTCACACCGTACAAAAACCTGTAGCATGACACAAGGGAAAGAGGACATTGAGGAGGATAAAACATCAGGTATGGTAAGGGGATACAAAAAAGAACAACAAAAAGATCCAGCAATGAACATGTGGCCACCAGTTGTTCTAAAAGTGTCTATGAAAACAAACAAAAACACAACAACAACATGAACGATATTTTCGACAGAACCTCAGATTGTGGTCACTAACAAAATAAAATAAAAAATGAAAAAATAAAAATAAAAATAAAACAACAACATGGGTCAAGCATGGGTACCTTGAAAGGAAAGCAAGAAAATAAAACTAAATGCTAGAGTTTAGGCAGTTGACCCGGAGGATGTCATAAACAGCCATAGAATTAAGCAAGGGAACCTGAAGTTCTTTCCTTGGAGGCAAAAAGTAAAGGCTGGTGAGCCAGATGTTTTAGGAAATAACCAAAACACATCAGGGGCAAGGAATTAGGTCAAGGGGCCACTTCAGGAGAAGCCTTGGCCCCTTGCCTTCTTCCTTGCCACCATCGCGGTAGAGGTCCTTCCCTGGCAGCTCCTTGGGAGCTGCCAGGGAAGAGCCTTAGAGGCTCCCAGTGAGAAACAATGGGGGCCATAAACATTAGAGGTGACCGCTTTGGATGGAAGACTTCATGGATGCAAGGGGAGGCCTAAAAAGTTTGGAAGAGTGGTGCAATGTTTAAAGTTCCTTCGGCTAGGCCAGGAACAGAAATGTTTAGATAACAATTGAACCTAGTTTAAGTGGAGATCATGCACCTCAAATGTGACCTTCAGACAGTCAGAGAGACTTTTGAGTTGAATCTTTAGAAATACATAGATTCATCATTGCTCTCACTTGTGTATCACTTTTTTCTCTGCCTGTTGCCTTCAGCTCTGTTTGAATGCCTTGGGATTCTCAGGTTGACGAACATTTAAAATTCAGTCAAAGTATTTAAAACAACGAAATGTCAGAGGAGTCACAGGGAGTTAAAAAGTGAGTTTGAAGTATTATGAGAAAATAAGAAGGGAGGCTAAACAGGATGAGAGAGGATCTACAGGAGACATCCTTCCTGTTTTGCATTTTGAGAGTGCTCAAGTCACATCACGGCTCGCAAATTAGCTTTGGGGTCTGGATGATTTCCACAAAGGCCATGGCAACAGCGTTACTAGGCAAGGGTGGGTTCCTTCTCAGCTGTCAGATAAGGTAGATGTTGAAAGACTAGATGGGATCAGAGCCCATACTCTTGTTGTGCATAACAAACAAATTGACAATCGAAGACACGCTTCAGTCCTTCACCAGTCCCAGTCAGCTCTTGAAAAAGTACTTGTTACTAACAAGTTTTTGATTAAAAACAAAAATACATATATTACATCATCTTTTGCATCAGTAAGCCCTATACACATCGCATATATTATCTAGTAATATACAAATACACAGCCATTATGACAGATAACCCATAGATATTGAGTGCAAAACAGAGAACAAGATATCATTCTAACTGAAATATACCATCTGCAAAGGTTGGTTTTGTGCATCCAAACCATTTTAATATATAATAACTGTACTGGTAAAAGCAAACTTGGAGAATTCTAATAAGTTTTTTTGTCTGAAACAACATTATTGTTAGAGGCCAGCTTATTGTTTTGTGAAGGATGCTTTGTTTTAGCTAAACTAAGAATTCTCACCGTGAATAATAAAATAGAGGTACTTAACTGAAGTAAGTAGAAATTCAAAGGGTGTCTTGAGATGAACAGTCAACATTCAAAGAGTGGTTCGTGTCACACAAATTTTACTTGTCTTTACAGTGCTTTGATTATGTGACCTTTGATGTGTTATTTAAGAATTATTTAGTCAAGCCTTGTGTTGCAGAGCTCCACCCAACAGCTGAACTTGCACCAGAACAATTCAATACATAAAAATGTTGTTGCCTTTAAGGGTCACACTCACATGTAAGGAACAAAATTTATGACCAATAATTATTTTGTACAGTGTTGCTGAATGTTAATAAAGACAAACAACATGGAAAAACATGTTGTGCTTCTCTAAATGTTCACTCATTTAAGACACAGAAGAAGGCCATCACTTTGTTGTTCCTACATAAAAGCAGCGTGCTGGTGCTTGAACACTGCAAGTGTAAGATAGGAAGACTTTGTTCCCAGTTTCCTCAGAAATGTGTTTACATTATATAGATACTTCAAGATTCAATCCACAAACTAAAGCACCAGACTGTGATCTTTTATTTTCTAATTTAATACAACAGCCAGAAAAATAATATTTATAAAGTACCCAGGGGATAAAATCCCCCCTCTCCACTGTTACAATAATGTACTATATACAGTAGCTGTATCCCTCAAAAAACTATTCAAACCCCTTAATTGTGTTTTTTCTTCGCAATTTATAATAACTGCCTGAAAATTCAATGCATGTTATTTTGCTATTCAGTGATATTTATTGACTTAAAAAAGTGAATAATTGTGCTCTAGATAGAAGACTAAAAGCCTGATCTTAAAGATTACAAATAAGCTTGTTAAATTGCACAGACTATTTTTGTTTTTTAGTATGTGCAATAAGTAGGCATTTTGTGGATGATCTACAAAAATCCGCCATAAATGTTAAGACGTGGTATCAGGTTTGGTTCCATGCATTAAAATGTACAGATTGCGTGTTCTACAGGAAGTTTGAGAGTGGACCTAAATAACAAGATGAATTTCAAAGCCTATTGTGATGGAAAATAAAAAAACAATTAAGAGGTTGCTGATTAGCATCCCCACCCCCCAAGATAGACATCAGATTAGACTCCAACTGGCAGAGTTATCTCCTCCAGCTCCTCTCAACAGCAGCTTGATCCAACTTACAAGGTTGACCCACAATTAAAAAAGGAAAAAAAAGAAAAAGCCTTACTGTGGTATGTGTACAGTTATGTTTCATTTAATCGTGTTAAAAAAAAACGTTTTGTGAAAAAGAAGACATTGGCTTAAGCACGCAAGAAAAGGGAATGGACATGTGCACTTTGACCCCACAAGTATCTTTGCTGACTCTTTTAAAGTTAGTTTTTTATTCATTAGTTTTTTTTTTATATAATTGCACAAAATGTAAGTTTTTTTTCATTTTGGTTTTATTGTCTAAATATTTTCTGCTGTCCTGCTGCATTAATTTGTTTTAGCATGTATAGATTTTTTATTTACCAATATTATTCTTCTTTTGTTATTTTTGAGGGTATAAATATGTTTTCATGTCTACAGAATCTTTCTCCATCCTTTGGTATTTTGCCAATGCATCATTTGTGGCAACAAAGATCGCAGATAATTTACTGTATTAAGAGGCAACAAAAAAAAAAGCACACAAATACTGAGACTGCAGTTTAATCTCAGATTTAGAAAATTGGATTTACATTTGAGGATGTATTAGTGTTTTTTCTTTACTTTTGTTTTTCAGTACATAATGTTTTGGAGTCTAAAATTTGTGGTTTTAATGTTACAGAAGTGGAAAGAGGTATAGATGCTTTTACCAGCACTGTATCCCCAGTCCTATACAAATTTGATCCACATTTAAGCGTCTGTCATGACATTGCTGCAGTAATCACTCTACTAAAGATTAACTTAAGAACTTGTTTTTTCATGATCCTGCAGAGACATTAGTCCTTTAATCCCGGAGATGTTCTTTAGATGGTAGAAGGTCGACTTTGTTACGATTTTTATGTGCATCTAAACTTTCAGGCCTAAGTCCATTACTACAACCAGATTTCAAGCTTAACCGTGGTTTCTAGTGGTATTAACTGAGGCTGTGTGCAAACTTTGAAAGAGTCTTCATTTGATCCAACAACTATTATTTCAAGTTTTTTTATTTAGCTGAAGAACGTTATGGCACATCCATGTGTTGATTTCTTCTCTGATTTTACCCAGCGCTTAAATGGGTTCACCAACTGACGTGGTAATGTATAGCTGAGTGTTATGCCAACACATTCTCACTCCCGACCCGTCATATACTGACGCCTGGTAATGTATAGCTGAGTGTTATGCCAACACATTCTCACTCCCGACTCGTCATATACTGACGCCTGGGCAATGTCCCCTCAGCGTCACATATTGACGCGTC
>JAUZNJ010040287.1:0-10419 GCA_034780135.1 Jordanella pulchra | reverse complement strand
CCCTATTTAAATGGGCTCATGAGAAGTCAACAGCTGTAGTCAATCAGAATCACTTACAAGAAGTGAAGAGGCCATGAAATGAAGCTAATTTGATTGACAAAACTCTCTACATAACCAAAATTGACAATTTATGTTGTTGTATGTATATTTTAGACCCAGCAGATTTGGTCACATTTTCAGGAGAGCCATAATAAATTTATGAAAGAACCAAACTTTATTAATGTTTTTTGTGACAAACAAGTATGTGTTCCAATCACTCTATCACAGAAAAATAAGACTTGTAGAACTTTTTGGAAACTCAAGACAGTCATGAGATTATGTTTTTTACAAGTGTATGTAAACTTTTGACCACAACTGTATTAAATTACATACTTCTTAAGTGAAAAAAAAAAAAGTTGCAAATAAAAGTTTGTTGTCATAATCACAGCTGAAAATCAACAATTGTTCATGTGGACAAAGGTAGGCTGTAAATTTCAATGCATTTTGTCATCATGAAGAAACATTTGATTTAATGAAATAATTAAATTCCATGTACCAGCAATCCCTTAAGATAATTGTATTTCATTTCTTTATCAATCAGAGAGGAGCAGCCTGAACTTCCCTTATTTACTGGAGACATATACACCATCTTGAAGATAGTAACACAAGTGTCAGCCTAACAAATTACTGCACTTAGATATTAATTAGTCAAACCATGCTCTATATTGGAAAGCAATTAAGGATTCAAATACTTATATACTGATTTATTATCATTAACGTTGCTTCATTTGCTGGCATGTTTTCCACTTTTATGCCAAAGTGAATGGTTATGGAAATGTGTCATTCTAAAAATGAAAGGCCAAACAGTTTAAAGGAAACTATGATGAAATGTTTACAGATTTGCCAGATAAAGAGGTGTGTTAATCTGCTGTTCTTTTGCTATTTCTTTCATAAAACACAGACCTTGAAACCTGCTAAGGTAACAACTGAGTTCCTGTCACTGATCATTTATCTGATTGCCTCCATAGATTTATTGGGATCCCACTGGGCTACAGAAGAGTAAAGGTCCAAATCATTGCTCATTTGAAGCGTACTACTTTAAACCTGATTGCTCAGAGACATTTTTTTTCCACCCTGCAGAATCCCTTCAGGGTTACTGCTGGAGTACACAGGAATCATTAGCCATATCTAATTCACCCCTGCCCATCTGATTCATTAGAATCAAACGTTCTAATTAGGACAGATTGGCCCGCTATTCCAGATAGAATATTCCTCTAAGGGATTCAGATAGTCTCATGAGGGTATCTAGTAAATCTCTGGTTATGATATTCCTGCACGGTATTTTTGGATGATTGCCTGTCTTGAAAAGTAACCCAGTCTTTTCTTCTTTTAGCTAAGAGGAAAACTGAAACAAATTGCTCAATTTTATGCAGAGGCTGACAGTGTATTTTGGAAATAATCAGTTGTGCTGACAGTGCAAATATCACTCGCCGCGTCTTTAAAGACCACGTCTCCACATTCTCTTTCTTACACAAACTCACCCCTAATACATCAGAGGACCTTTTTTCTTGTCTGCACAACATGTAGGCAACCTTCCACCCACCTGACATTCATCATGCATCCTCACTTCTTGCACTTTATTGAGCATCCACCTCAGTCAGCACCAGGGGGAGTTGTGAGGTTAGTAATAAGGTGAGATGAAGTGGCGTTGCAAAGTGCTTTATTAAATGTGGGTTATGATGCATTTTAAACAGGAGTCAGAGCTGCTACAGATAAAAGCTAGTCAACAAATCCAACTTAAAGGCTTATACCATAGTATTCTAATTATTGGCATGTATTTTCAGATTATCCTGAATATATTTTGTTTTTTACACTGTTTCTTGCAAGTATTTGACAAATAGTAGAGCACAATAATGCTAAATTAAGGACTTACGTTCTTAAACGCAGTTTTACTATTTTTGTCAGCCTCAGATCTTTCAAAATGTAAACTTAACTGAAAGCTTTCCTCATTAGCAGTTTGTCTGGAACTTCATAAAACAATATAAACTTCTTAGCTGCTGAGTAAAGCTGATGCTTGATCAATTCAGTCAAACCTCTTTTAATCTGTTTTATTGTAGAATATGTAAATCTTTTTTTAATGTTCAATGTTTTTATGTGTCTCTCAATTCAATCGATAACTGTCCCTTTATGTGCTATTTTTTAATTGTTCTCTGTTCATAGACATCAAATTGAATTGTCTTGTAAATGAAATATTTTATACAAATAAACTTGCCTGTGTGTCGATTTCGTGTGTGTTTAGCTCTTTTTAAGTAGCTGATCTAAACAGCTAAGAGGGCTGAGCTTTTTTTCTTGTCATACTGTCCAGTTAAAATACATGATATTGCAGCCGTTCCCTCAGAGGCACAGGTTCATACCCTGATGCAAAGATCCTAAGCTTTGCAAATACAACCCTCTGACTGCTAGATGACTACTCTACCCTCTGAGCCACAGTCGCCCCCTCAAAGAAGCACCCTGAATTTTAAAATGACACATAAATTATACATCAAACAAATCTAGCCAGAAAATTGCATCAGTGTGATGGATAATTTAGTTTTTTATTACCTAGGAATGCTGACATCAGTAAATTTAGTGTTTCGCCTCAAGTGTTGATGCGGTGTGCTAATAGAGTGTGATGGGAAATAACAAAACTGCACCGTACAAAAAAAAATTATCTATTGTAATTTTAACTGCTAAGTAAAGGTGGACTTGGACGGTTTTCTATACCGAGTTCAAAGAAATGTGGTAAAACTAAATAGTACAGCTATAATTTATTAATCTATAGGGCAGATGTTGGACTGTACAAAGAAGACTTCATTTTGTTAGGATAGACATGGTGATGGATTAAGGTGAGGTCTGCTATAAATCATTCTTTAGCTTTTCTGTAGGTTAGAAACTTTGATTCATGCTAACTTCTGAGAAGAAACAGTTGAAAGTGCATCATTCAGTCAAATGTTTCAGTTTCCCCTGTATAAAGTAAAGTAAGTACAAAAGTAAGTAAAATGATATTCATATAGCACCATTTAAGAGAAATAATTTTTTTTTCAAAAGTTAAAACAGGATTAAAAATATGAACAAGATGACTTAAATAAAAGCAGACAGTAAAAGACAAATCTTTGGGAGGCCTTTAAAAGAAGCCACTGAGTCTGCTGATCTCAGAACAAGAAGAAAGGCAGTTCCAGAGTTGTAGGGCCACTGATGATGAAAAAGCTTTGTCTTCCTTTTGTTATCAGCTTTTTACAGGGGACAGTCTGCAGATCTTAATGACAGGACCTCAAAAAAAACAACAACAAAAAAAAGATCTAAAGACACCACTAAAGATGAGAGAAAATGATAATCCCGCCGTTGTTCAGCGGCCTCGCTTCTGCAAGTGAGCTCCAGGGCAGCTGTGGCCACAATCTGGCTTGCCACCATCAGTGTATGTGTGTATGGATGAATGTAATGTAAAGCGCTTTGGTCAAGTCACCTGACTTAAAAAAACGTTATACAAGTACAGGCCATTAACCATTTATGAAACTTAGTATGAAAATAAATAAATAACTCTTTGCCATTTTCTCTGAGGGGTTTTATTTCATTTTTACTCAAAATGTTCTAAACTATCAATATGATGCACAATGTGAATCAAAGTTTTTTAAGATAATGATTCATGATACTGCATCCTCAGATAAGCCATTTCACAGGAATGAAAGTTATGTGACAAAAAGATCTACAATGGTTTGAATGGAGTCAGAATTAAAGCAGGGGATTTAAGCTTTATTTATGTAAAGTATGTTCTGTTTTTAGGATAATGATTATAATAAGGGAGGGTAAATTCAAGGAAGTTCAAGGAATGGAAGAGAATTACCATTATACAGTGATTTGCTAAAGTATTCTTACTCTTTGCCTTGTTTTGACTATATTCAGATTTTTCTCAGTAGACCAACTCATTTTATTTTTGCAGAACGTTGGAGTAGAAGAAAAAAACACGCCTTAGAAATAGGAAAAATAAAACATAGAGAGATCTTTTTGCAAAAGAGCATAAGCTTCATCAGACTGGTTGGAAAGTCTCTTTACATGTTCTTTTCTAAGCCTTGCCACATAATATGAATCAACTTTAGGTCTATACTTCGACAAGGCCGTCCTTATCATGAATCTGCTTTAATCTCAAACATCCCTTTGTACTGTTGTCCTGCTGTTAGGTGAACCCTGACCAGAGTTTCAAGTCTTTTGCAATCTCTCACATTTCACTAGAATTTATTAAGTAGTATTAGAGTAATAGAAAATCCTTCCTGTAGCTTTCAGATAGTCCACTTGTTGTTGATTTAATGCTGTTCTCTTGTATAATATCCCAGTAAAATACAATTATTTTTGTGTCGTGACAAAATGTAAAAACGTTTGGTGGTTATAAATACTTTTACTAGGCTTTGTAATCCTGAGAGGTTAAAAGGGATAAATTGTTTCTCAGTCGGCCCACGTGGAAACATAAATCCATGTCACAAAACAAAACAAAATCCTTGACCTTAAATGGTCAGTAGAGACGTTTGTTTGTGGAGATTAGTGCAGGGTGATTCTGGGAGCTGAAGGCTTCAGTCTTATCACTACATTTTGGGGGGTGGGATCTGTCTCTGGTGTTATTGAAAACCAGAGAGAAACAGTTGCAATGAGCGGAAGAGTTTCTGTGGAGAGTGAAGCCAATTGTGAACAAGCTGGGTTAATATCGTGTTTACACTAATCTCACAGAGTAAAAGGACTCTGCTCTGCTCACCAGTATTAACCTGTGATTTGAATTTATGATATCAGCTAATTTTACAGCCTATATTTTTTTGTACATCATCATATGGAGCAAGTGAGAGTTTTTTTTTGTTTGTTTGTTTACACCCAGAGGGACTTTATTTTATTGTAGAGCTCAGAGTTATGAACCAGAAAACCATCCAGGGCCCAGAAACCATCACCTCATCCATCACATATAAATTGATTCCTCGTGGACATAAACGTGACATTCAAGAACAGGCTGTCTTCCTTTGACTGTGGGAAAGAGGAAAACATCCTTACCAGGACTGCATTGCTGTTTTTGTACTTGCTGCAGGAGGACTTGGCTATTTTGGGGACTACAATGTTGACATGAACTTGAATGTCTTATCCGCCCTTTCCAAGTCCCAGATCGAATGTTTTAAAAAAGCTGTTAATGTGATGAGTGTGTGAATGTTGTGCATGTGTGGCTCTAGACTTGCGGAAATATATATTTTTAGTACAGATGCAGGCAGTTCAAGAGGATTTTGCAGGCTGTTGTAGGAACCACTCGAAAAATGGCAAACTAGGTGCTTGATTATTCATCTGGGACTGGTGTCATTGGAAACAGCATGCATATCCAAAATTCTATGAAAAAAGCAGCATTTCAGAGGACTTTTCAAAAGTCCTTGTAGCCTTGTTAGACAGGTGTGTCAGTTTCTGCAGGATGGTGGAGAAATAGAGTCCCTTGTGGCTGCAGAGACAGACTGAGGCGCTGCTGGATGAAGCGTGACGCTTTGCCAAAGAGATACTTTACTGTTGCTGCAGACTGTCCAGCTCAGTTTGCATTTTGAAAAAAGGCAAAACATCTAAGCTGAAAGTTACTAAATAGAAATCATTAATCAAATGGGTACTGGTGTCTTTGCCTCAATGTCTTTATGAATAAGTTTATATTTACAAAAATTGTTCTTGAAGCTCACATGAAACAGAAAAAAAAACAGATAATTAAGAACAGCCAACAGGATGTATCAGAGGTTTGGTAAAATCATCAACCTCTAAAGACTTAATTAGTTGACATAAGATTACAATCAGAGTAAAAATGAATTGAAATAAATTTAGTAAAGGAATGTGGATGATGATGATCTACATGCTTGTTTAAACATCATTAAATAGCAGGCATTAATATATGTTTAAATACCTTTCGAAGGTTATTTTTGGAATCTGACAAATAGTTTACATCAAATATTCAAATTTATTTAGATGCCAACAGAGAACTAATGTGATTTGAAAATAAAATGAAAATGTTTCCTAATCGGATAATGTATTCTGTTTTCTTTTAAGAGAAAACGTTTGCAGAAGTTATTTCCATAATGTAAGGGGCAGATGTTTTTCTTTGCCACTTTTTAATTTTGAAGTATTATAACACATTTTAAGATCATTTCCTTGTAAACACATCATAATTAGGGCAAATACATTTAATTTGTTTAATGCCATTTACCTGAATTTACCTCATTGTGCCAAATAACTTGGATGGTCAAAATAAAGATGGACTAAATGTTCCACACATTACATGATGCATATTTAGGTACAGACACCAATAATGTGCCAAACAGAGAAACTATATAACATCATGAGCAATAAAGGTAGAATATAGCAATTTAATTACTACTTATAATAACAAAATTTTCCATCTCGCTGTGGGGGAAGATGTGTTTCAGTGTTTCTGCGCTTCATTTGAGCCTTTTTACCGATCTAATCTAAACCAGATATCTGAAGATACCCACTAATTCATCCCTGTGCGTGGGAGGAAAGGTCCTGAGCTGCACGCCATCCCTGAACTGTTGATGGAAAAATGATGTGTATCCAACTTGAGCCTAAAAATGTAGAAAAAGTAGAAGTAAACCAAGGCTGAGAAGATAAGGAGGATTATGAGAGCTGATATTTAAGCAGACAGAGCTGGTGAGAAGCAGCGAACTACAACAGACTTGTTAGAGGTTTCAGAGGAGACATCATTTTTTGAATTTAGAGGAACTGAAACATATTTACAGGTAAGTTTTCTGTTAATTGAGTTTTAAACTGAATGTTTTGTTTCTGAGGTTACTGATGCAGCTGAATTTGATTTGTAATAGTTATACAACTTTTTGCTGGAGAACCTTTGGAAAAAAACAGATTCTCACATGTAGAGTTTATGTTTTAAAGGAAACATGTCTCTGACAACAACAAAACAAAAACTAGAAAAAAACATTTTACAGATTTAACAGATGATGGCTGAGTTTGTAGGAGTGCATTAATATGGGTTTCCAAGAAAAAAGTATTGTTACCCTAATTTATTCTTCAGTTGTCTGTCCTTTTAATTTTAACACCCAGTTTGATTTCTGTTGTTCAGAGCTGAAACGTTTGAAGCCTTTAATGAGAAAATGTTTTCACTCCCATTTTAAAGTTTCATGAATCTTATTATCCCCTAGAGATCATATTCATATTTGCCCATATTCATGAACATTTGTCCTCAAAGCACTGAAAGCACATGTTTTCAGAAATTCAGAAATTAGTTTCTTCAAACTTTCAAAAAGAACTAAATATAAGAGATCATTTCATATTTTCCTTAAATTCTTAAACAAAAACAGGATGATGACTGAATCTTTTTTTTTTTACAGTGATAATAATCTTTGGGTTTGAATTTTTTAGAGTTTTATCAGCTTCTTGGTATAAAATACATTTATTATAAAGTTATTCTAATTTTACTCGACATCAAGGATACAATTATTGTTGCTCAACAGCTTTCTTTACAAATTTGTTTTTTTGTTTGTTTGTTTGTTTTGTTTTGGGGTTTTTTTCCAATGTATTTTGGGTTCTATGTGAAACCATTTAAGAACAACTTTGCCAAGCTGGTAAACCGAGGGGTGAAACCAAAGGTTTAAACACTGAGTTGGACTTATTGAAAGGTGACAAAAAACTATCTAGACCACAATAAGGCGATATTGTTCTTGTGCTATGGAGATGGGGACATTTACATGTCAAGTTAGTTTGCATCCTACTCTGTTGTTTTCTCTCACTAAAGTTCCTTTTAAGCCTGTTTTTTGTGCTCATGAAGACCATTAAACCTTAAATAAATTTAAACTTTTAATTCTTTAAGATAATATTTTAATAATAATATCCATTGTTTATTTAGAAAAACTGTCTCTTTTCTTTGTGCATCTTAATTTTACATTCTTCATACAAAATCATATGGAATCATTATAAAACAGTAAATATAAATAACTCAAGATTACTTGTAATAAGTCTTTTGTAATAACGTTTAATCAGGGAAAAATAAAGAACCTCCTTACTGCTTTATATTTGTACTGAATTTAGCTCAAAACAGAGAAGTAATTTAACTGATGGTGTTATTTATGGCTGATATATCTAAGTATTTCATCAAAAGCTACAACTTTCCTCTTGGATTATTCTGTTCAATTAACGACTCATTCAGACGCTCCAGATGTCATCAGACAGGACACAGCAAGAAACAAAGGTTTTCTCTGTTTTATTCATTGATATTCCCATTGGAAACGAACATCCATAAAGTTTTTAAAAAGTCACAAAGGATGCTGCTGTGCCCTTTTCAGCTGTGTAATGTTCAGTAAGTTGGAATTTCTGACACAGTTGAGAGCATCTCATGCAGGACCTCATCTGCTCTTGCAGCAGGCATCTGTGCTACACCTGGCGGAGGATGCAGTTGATTGTCATGGCAGTGGTATTGTCGCTGGCAGAAATGGGATGCTTCAGCTGCTACCTGAAAAACGTCATCATCCCCATGGAGAGATGCGGCCAGGTGGTGTGCATCCACACAACGATGTGCGAAGGGCTGTGCTACTCCGAGGTGAGGAATGATTCAAACTATAAGAGATATTTACATACCAGTTATACACAATAATTAAGAAAATATCAAGGACAGACTTTTTCTCTTAGGTTATATCAAGCTGTGCAGAACTGAGCTCTCGTCATAATATTTGACCAGAGAAAAAAGAAAAATAATTCATGACTTTTTCTGTCAAGTCAAAAAACCTCAAACCAATGTATCCCACTGAACTGTGTTTATATATTCAGTCTTTACTCCCTGTTGGTGATGGTGACAGGACCCCATTTTTGAAAGTCCTGAAGAGGCGCCTAAGCATGAGATCTGCAACGGGGAATGGACCTACGCTGTGAAACACATCAAGGGCTGTCCAGGAAGCATCACCTACCCCGTGGCCACAAAATGCAATTGTACTACATGCAACACAGAAGACACATACTGTAGCCGCCTTTACTCACACATGCCAAAATGTATTTAAAAATCCTTGTGTCTGGTTGCCTCACACTAAAATAAAACAAGATACTGCTCATTTTTCTGTTTATTCTTTCTTTATGAACATCAATTTTTTTAAAGTGCCCAGAATCAGAGTGACTGGACTGGTGCTTTATCATCATCAGAGAGAAGATATTAAATGTCCAACCTCCGGTTTCACCTTTTTTCTCGAACAAGGTGACTGATCCTGAAAGTACAGTAATTCTGCTGGTCAGTTTTTCATTCTGGGAAAATGGTACAAAAGCAAATAGAAAAAAAAGCATGCCTCTTTTTGACAAGTGGAAATGAAAATATACGGCCTGCGATATTTCTAAAAACTTGACTGGAGTCCCTGTTCTTCTCTGACTCTCCTCCCGGGGGCACCACTAATGCTGAAAGAGCTTAGTAAGCCAAAAAAATTAAATATATCAACTTAGACAGTCTCTGGAACATAACACTGCTTTGGTAGATTTTTATTCTTGGAAGAAAAAAGACTCAAATTTTAGTCAGTCTAACCTAATACAGTCAGTTACTACTGTAAAAATCCTGGTTAAGCAAACTGATGAGTACAACAGTGATGATTCATACTGAGGCATTATTGAGTTGGTAAAAGTTAATATGTCAAGAGGAGAGTTCATAATTTAATATACATTTATGAAAGATGACTGTCTTGAATTTTTAGACTTAAGTACCTTTTTATTCCCAACAAGAGTTTGGATCAGCCTAAAACTGAATCAGGTTAAACCAAGTGGGACATTATGTGTGACAGAATGTAGATCTTGTTTTATGTGTTGCGCTTAGGATCGGTTGTTTAAATTCAGCATGATGCTGGAGATCAAACTCAATGTTGATTTAAAAGGAGTGTGGCAAATACAACTGGCCCATGTGAGGGAGACAAATACAATGTCTTAAAAAGGTGTTCATATGCTTTAAAGTTTTCACGTCGTGACAGTACAACCTTAAACTTCATTGTATCTTCGAGGAGATTTGATGTGACATTGCAGATATATATGTACATGTAGGTGCATATATATTATGGACCCACATGTGCAGAGAGTTAATGCAATTCAGTTCTATTTGTTTCTACTGGAAGTCTTAAAAATAAAAGTAACATCTGAAAATGAAATGGGTAATTAGTCAATTTTTGCACAAAATTTGACTTTGGGACAGAATCAACAGTAGCATAAATAAATCTGCATCATTTGGATTGTCTTTGTTTTGATTTGTGTATTTGGAAAGTGTTAAATGTTGAGACTACAGAAATTCAGCTGTTATAGACACTGGTAATTTCCCTGAAAGTACAGTTGTGGTCAAGAGTTTCCAATAAGTTCTACAAGTCTTATTTTTCTGTGATAGAGTGATCAGAACACATACTTGTTTGTCACAAAAAA
>JAUZNJ010040286.1:0-10419 GCA_034780135.1 Jordanella pulchra | reverse complement strand
TGAGGGCTCCAGCCCAGGAGACCCAAGGCGCACTCTGCTGGAGGAAAGATGGAGCAACAGGCTCCGGATCCCAACATTCATTAGTTTTGAGTCAGTCATCGTTTAGCCAGATGGAAAATTGAAGTAGAACATGGTGCTCCACCACTGAGCTTTTTTTAAGAGCCAAACACTGAAAACAGAGCTTGTAAACTGAAACTGTTCATAGGAACCAATGTAACAGGCAAGTAAATCACTGTAAAAATCACTAAAATAATGTTCACTTAATGGTTTTGCTTCTTACACCTTTACTTTCCTGTCAGGTACTTTCTTTCCAGGAACACTTTATGTTCTTTACTTTCATCTGTTTGCTGCATAACTAATAACTGGCTTTGATGTAAATAAGAACCCTATGCATGTATGATAATAAAAAATAAAATAAATAACAATTAATTCCAGCAAATCATTGGGATTTCTTTTTTTTTTTGCACCTGCTTGCAGTATCAGCATCTGGGATCATTGATAATGGCAAATGAACAATGTACAAGTTGTTTAGTTAAGATCTTTCTAAGAAGTGCAAACAATGGCTGTAAGCTCATCCTGCTAGCTGAATCAGAGACAAAACATCAGAAATACACAAACAAAATAGCTAGCAGGAGCAGCAGCATTTCATATATATCTACAAACTCTCTCTTACACCCACAGGTATAAATATATATATAAATAATTATTATTAATTACTTCAAGAACTGCTGAACATTCTTATTTTCAAAATCATATTGGATCTATTGAAAGCACTTTATTTCATTTAAAAAAGATGAAAGAAATTGTAAACCTTTTAATTTTTAAGCACTGGCTTGTTTTTACCTGATTTATGAATTGAATTAAGTTGTCACATAAAACAAATACATGTCACAAAAAAAAAATAAATGCTAAATCCAATAAAGGATATCCAACAAAACTCATGAAGGATGAGAGGTTTTACATCCAGTATTACTTGTATTAGTCTATGTAATCAATATGATCTGAAAACAATAGTTCATTTAAAAGGTCAAGATCGCATAGACGAGGTGTGATGTTGTGCGTGGGTGTGTTTGGCCAGAATGGTTCACAGGAGCCGTGAACAGGAGGAGAAGGATCTTCAAAGTCTGGGGAAGGGGTCTCTTGCCCCCTACTGCAGCCTTGTTCACATGAGAATCAATCTGGTGCGAGTGTTTGATGTGAACCGCAGATAAAAGAAACGAAACAAAGACGGACAGCGGGAAGACTTTAAGAGATGGGGAACAAACAGACAGAAAGATTAATGGGACACACAAATAAAAATCGGAAGGTTATAAAAAGTTCTATAGGGGAAATTCTACAAGAGTTAATAAAGACTTGGATTATTTTATTAGAGACACTTCATATAAAGGAGATCAAATTATCTGATTGACAGACGCATGCGGGCAGACTGGTGAAGTGTCTGTCTGACACAACCCATCAGTCAGAGAGACATCAGAGGGCATAAGAAGGTTCAAAGCCAGCATGGTGGACACCAGTGCAGCGTCTCCTCACACAGACACCACGTGATGCCAGGAACTCAAATTATCATCACAATACAAACTGCCTTATCATCATCATCATCGCCATTATTATGAAAAATGAAAATCTGATTGGGCTTGATGCAATGCCTTCAAGGAAATAAATGATAATTTGAATACAGCTCTGGATCACCTTTGATGAGTGTGATATAAAATAACCCAGAGAGTATTGTTTTGGGTTAGAAGCAGAAGTTTTGCTCCATCAGCACCTCCCTATGCTCTCCATGGACTGGTGTAGGGAGGTTTTTATTTGTTTTAACCATAAGAAAAAAAGGTGTAACATGGGGACTATTAGAGGCGGAGAGAGCAGCCTTTTGGTGTTTTCTTGTTTTCATTTCAGCTAAAACAGGCTCTGACCATGTTGTTTTTTTCTGCTAATTAAGCTGTTAGAGAGATGGTCTCGTCTGACAGGACCCTGCTTGGCAGGGAGGCAAAGAGTCAATGGTCCGGAGCTGAACAGGACACATTTATGTGCTGCCTCAAGCCTTTGTTCCCCCCCCCTACCTTCACCACCACGGATCTTTTCAGGCCGACTGCCTCTGTCTCGGTGACCTGTACAATAGGAAGAATGGCACACCAAGATCCCAGAGTTGACCACAAAGAGCAGCCCCACGGAACGAGGATTTCACGGCACTGGGACGAATCCGGACGCTGCCAAGATTCCACGGATGGTTATTTCTTCTTCTTAGCTACTCTGTCCCTAGCGGAACGTATTTCCCCACATGAAGGGGCAACAATGTTATGTATGCTGATGTATACTTAATGGCCACTTTATTAGGTACACCCATATACTTACTTCTTCACACAATTCAGCGAATCACATGGGAGTAACTCAATGCATTTAGGCATTCTGATGTAGAGAAGATGATAAAATGAGGATGGACCTAAGTGACTTTGAAGGTGGGCATGAATGTTAAAGACAGGACGGCTGATCAGAGCACAGTGAACCCTAGTTTTTCGTGGGGGTTATGTTCCAACAAGATACCATCATAGGCGAAATTCGTGAAGTAGTAACCTTTATTTTTTTATAATTATCAAAGAATGAAACACTCCACAATACATGGAAACCAAAAAACAAAATCTTTTTACAGGCCCAAGCATAACAAATATAAGTACTGTATAAAAGTACTGTGTAAACATTTTTTTTTCAAATAACTACTGTACTGTAAAGCATTAATTTTAATTATCAATATGAACTGAAGGCTTCAAATTGCAGAGGTCAGCACTGGATTGGATTAGAACAGGAGAAAATGAAAAATTATTTTTTTTAAAATACAATACAGTGGGACAAATAGTTACTTGTGTATTTCACTGCTCTTCTGAATGAGCTGCTGCATCCTGACTCCGCTCTAGCGTTTTTTTCTTCTAAAGCCCATGGTGCAGGTGAGTTTTTTGCGAGAGAATGAGTTATAGAGAAACTTGAAATTGCAAGAGAATTTGCAAACTTAAATTTGGCAAGCTGTTTTACATACGTGTAAATATTAAACCGAAACGTTATTGACACACAGGTAGAGGAGAAGCGATGCAAATCCGTGAAGCAGTGAGACCATGAAAGATGAACCATGTCATAGCGAGGGTTCACTGCATATCAAAAACTGATGATCTTCTGAGATATCCATACCTACTGCACACCTCTTAAATAGTGGTGACAAATCTGAAGTAAATAAGGACCAAGATGACTGAGAAAGATTCCTGAAACCTGTTTTTATCAATGCCAGAACAATTAAAAGCAGGTCCAAATAACAATAAATTCAACAGTACATCTAACCAGACAAGATCCTACAACATCTGCCATAAAGGCTAGTCCAGAATGAATTTTGCAAGGCATTAAAAACAAATACTAGATTTTAATGTGAAACAGTTAATCCAAGAATATATCTTTCCAAAGGGAGTTTTAAGAAAAAGGTATTAAGCAGCAAAGTGTTTTAGCCACCTGTTCTGTAACAGAAGCTTCAGACCAACCCTGCAGCTTAAACAGGTGAGATTAAGGCAATGCTCTGCATGGGCAGCGTGCAGAACATCCTTGTGCACAGCTTACACACATTCCCTCTGTCAATGTGTGTGTTTTATGTGTAAATTTGAGCAAGATCCAGTCCATTTGATGGTTGTCCAAGCATCTCAGTGTGTTAGCTTGGACTTAGAGGCCGATCGTTTTTCTCTCTGCAAGTCACTCAGTTCTGTCGTTGGCTCACAGATGAAACTGTTTTCTGCACAGGAAAACTTTTTTTTCTTTAAATTGAAGCTTTTTGTTGACTTAAAACAAATAATTTTGGTGTCAACACCACCTGTTCTCGTCTTATCTGCTTGCCAGTTTCTGGTCCTTTAGTAGAGGCCATGTGTTGTCGTAATGTAACTCCATTTACCACAAAGTGTTGAACAGCACTTTGAGACGAGCCCGCGCCTCGCTCAACAAAGCGGCCCAATTATAGAGCCATTTATGTGTTTGTCAGGGGCTTCATATGGGCACTGGTTTCTCGGGGTAGACATATTGGCGAGGTCAGGCACTGCGTCTAAAAAGGCAGCTTTATTACAAAACAGCCCATCCCTCTCTTAGATGAACACCCAAAAGGAAAAAAAAAGAAATAAAAAAAATGACAACTTTGTTCTTTACAACGGTTTGGCTCAGGCGGTCTGTCTGGCTGCTCTGCGGAGCGCAGCAGCATGTGTTTCAGGGATTGTTCTGGAAGGGGGAGAGCAGAAACAGCAGGGAGCAGAAGACAAACAGGCAATTCGTGACTCATTAAACACAGCTACAGTGGCCAGCGCAGTGTTGGGGTGTGAGGACCACGTTCCAACCGGGCGATAAACCTCACCTCCCAGTACCAGCTGGAGCAAGCATCTGTCTGCCGCACGCTGCACAACGCCACACCGCCGATTATCTGTAACAAGCCACCGCCACTTTTAAAAACCCTACCCTTACGTAACCTGCCTGATTGGTTCACATGGGACCCTCCGGTCATTTGACCTGAATGAGCTGAAGCCATACATTTAACAGTGAAAGTTTTTCTTTCTCCAGTCTAGATGGTCTACATGTTGTGTTGTTTGCTAACACTGGCCCATAATTAAAATTTAAAAAAAGAAATAAAAAAAAAAAGAAAACAAGGTAAAATACCAACTTGTTTAGCACCTGTCTGGCTTTAAATAAGTCATAACTTGAAGTTAAGCATTATACAAAATTTCTGAAATTGTCCATAAGCTTATGTTTGATCATTTTTAGAATCAAATACATTTAGGTGGAGCTCATTCAGATCCCTTATTATCCACTGTTTTTTTCTCACCAGGGTAAACACCAGAATTTCACTTGTGTGTATCAACCCTCAAGCAGATATGGCATTGCCTGCATTTACCCTCCTTTCCCGGTCTCCTACACAAAAGGTAAAGGTTAGACAAGCAGCAACACTTACTATCTGCCTGCATGTGAATCCCCGATTGTTGGAATCACTGTTTTATGGTGGAAATAGAGACAGGTGTGATTAAAGCAAGGCAAGCTAAAGTAGGAGGATCAGACTTTTCTGGTATGACAAAGAGCAGACGTGAAAAAACCAAGCCACTTTCACACTGCATACTTTTCACCAAAGTTTCAACTCCAACACATACATTTTAACATGAAACTATCAGATTTTCAAGTGACGACACCTTTAAGAGTTCGAAGGAAAGTCCCGGATATTTTCTTAAAAGAGAAACCTAATGTCTCTCTTATCTGTAAGATTTTAATACTCAGTGAGAACATCCAAAAGTCTTGTAAACTCCTGAGCAGTCTAACTAGTGAAAGGGTACAGCGACTTTTTTTTTTTTTTTGAGCTTTTTATGGCACCAGTGGCTCGTTTTTCTGACAGTAGGCTGACAGGAAAGTGGGTATGAGAGAGGGGGAGAGACATGCAGGAAAGGACCACAAGCCGGATTCGAACCTGGGTCGCCCGCGTCGAGGACTAAGGCCTCCATTAATGGGTCGTGTGCGTTAACCACTGCGCCACCTGCACGCCAGGGTACAGTGACTTTAAGAGGTGTTCACCCCAACTTAACATTTTCACATTTTATTTAGATTTTTCTACGATGGTGCAACAGAAAGTAGTGCACACTTGTTGTACATAAAAAAGGTTACTAAGTTTAAAGTCTTTAAAAAAACTTACATTTTGGAAAGAGTGAGAAGCATATTCTGCAACCTTTAATAAGACCCCGCCCCCTAAATAAAATTGTGTGCAACCCATTGCCTTAAGAAGTCACCTTTATAGTAAATAGAGTCACCCTGTATGTAATTTATTCTCATCATAAATCCAGCTCTTCTATGGAGGCCATTGTAGATCAGTGCTTTTCAATCCTGGTTCTCAAGGCTCACTGCCCTCCATGTTTTCGATCTTTCTCTGCTTCAGCACACCTGATTCACAAGATTGTGGTAAAACAAATCCTGTTAATCTGCTATAAATTGATACCAGGTGTGTGAAAGCTGGGATACAGCCAAGACATGCAGGGCAGTGTGCCTTGAGGACCACTGTTGAAAGACATTATTGTAGACAACAATAAGAATATCAAGGTTTAGATGTATTCAATTGTTAAACAGTTTTCCAAGCTTTATACATCTCTGGGAGCAGTTTAATCAATCATACAGATATGAAGAGAATGGTACGACTGCAAAAAACCTGCTAAGACATGGAAATCCACAAAAAGTGACAAACCATATAGGAACATATCGGTGAAGGTTCTCAGTCATCCAGGTCATGGTCAAGCTAGGAAAGTTCAGTTTAGGCAACTGGATGTGTAGTTTATTAGAAGACGTTTCGCCTCTCACCCAAGAGACTTCATCAGTCACACCTACAGTATATTTATCTCTGTTTTCTCCTGCATCAATCAGAACTGATGTTATCTTTCCAATTCATGGCAGAGCATTTATGAGGCATACCAAACATTTTGAATATTTATTTCAGCGAACAAACATAACATAAATTCACATCTAAAATAAATTATTAAATTTAACATCCCTATGGTTAAACATAGAGGTGCTAACATCATGCTTTTATTCAATAGGGAAAATGGAGCTAATCAGAAGCTGGGAAGAGCTAAATACTTGATAATAATAAATAGAAAAATGACTTGAGGCTGCAGAAGAACAAGACTTTGACAGGTGTTCTATTTCCTCCAGGATGACTTATTATTATCAGAGTGATGATAATATCCACTGTCCATTAAATCCAGCTAAGCTTGAAATATTTTCCAAAGAAAAATGACCAAAACTTTCTCTCTCTAGGTCTGCAAAGCTGTTGGACACATAATTATCACGACCTGCAGCTGTGACTCCAACCATGGATGACTCTAAAAGCGTTTTAATAATTTTATTGTGTAAGAGTCACAGTGAAAGAAACTGAATGCAAATGCAAAAGCAAGCCATGTAAAGCTATGCATAATTTATTTCCATCACAACACAGCAGTCCTTTTGTCAGTCCATTTCTTAAACTCGCACTGAAAACTTTTTAGCAGTGTAACATGACAAAATGTAAAAAAGGATGAGATATAAAAAACACAAAGTATAGGGCAAAAAGTAGGCAACACATGATGTAATGTTACAATATGAGTAACTTTAAAGGGACAGCCATAGACATTAACGCAACACTAAGGAACTCTCAGTTTTGGTTGATTTTGGCTCCCTCCGGTGGACAAAAAGTGTATTGCTTTGCCTAAAGGGAGACTGCATTTCTCATGAGCACCAGCATGGTAAAGACTGTAGCATAAAATATCCTAATCTCCCAGTCACCTACAGGTGGAGTACTTACATTTCTATTTCTGGTGGCTGTATGAAAGATGAATAGCTATCTAAGTGTGACGAAACGTCATACGACGATGTTGAAAACTGGAAACACTTAACTTTTGCTTTGTACCCCCTATACCTGCACCGCAACCGCCCCAGCTGACTGCTCAGTGACTGAGGTGCTGCAGAGTTTAGAGGCTTGAAACAGATAAACAGATAAATATAATTTATGTTCAATAATTTTACAGGGAACACATGTGTAGTTCCTGGCAGGAAGGTGCCGCATTACCTGAATATCAGCCCTGTACACTTTCCACAAATATACTGTCTCTTAGGTAAAGTTAGTTGCATCAACTTCTGTCTTTATAATGGACGGGGAAAGGGTGAAGTGATGTATGCCGTAAAGCAGTCTGCACATTTGTAGTTCCAACCACCCTCCTCGAAGTTGCTTAGTGCCGGTGAAAACGATACAGACCCCTTCAGGCCATGACAGAGGGGTCATTCAACTATTTCTAACTCAACGTATAATCACAAAAGTTATAAAAATATTTTATGAAGATTGAAAGGTTGGTTAGTGTTGCTTTTATGGTTGGATGACAATTTTTGGCTGAATTTAGAATTCAAAGAAGCAAAATGTCACTGCAAGACAGGCTGTTTAGCACTGCCTGTAGACGAAAACAAGATGTTTGACAAGCCAGGCGTCTCTACCTCCACTCTAGCTGCAGCCCCAGTCTCTTTCCCTGTACCTTTCTAACCTGTTGTCTCGTATAAAATTATATATTTTTTTAATAAATAATACACAGCAAAACAGCATCACCTTTTTCGAAGAAACCAATCTTGTGAAGAAGTAAGTTATAACTTGTAATGCTGTTAGATAACTTCATTTTGGCAAATTTTAACAAAGAATTTCACCATTAGTTTCAAACAATGTCTGTTCCTAAGCTGTGTTGGCAGAGGCTTTTCATGGGCAGAGGAGAGCCCTAAGAGACAGCTGTTCACATGCATGTGTAAACAAGAGACTGGAGAAATGCTTTGTGACATTACACCATATTCCATCTAAAGAGATACTTTTAGTTCTTCAAATCACAATTTCTTTAGTTCTTTCTACCTAAAAAGATCAGTTATTGCCTTTTGCTCCTTTAAATATTCAAGCATAAAAAGGCTTAAAAAAACTAACGTGTTCTGGTAAAGGTCAGTAAACAATCTGTTTAAACAAGAATAATCAGAGATCAGACCAAAATATTTTTAAAAAGTTGTGTTATGGCACAAAGACATCGTTAATAGACAATAAGTTATGGATGGAAGTTAATTAAAGGCATCCGACAACTGGAAAAGCTCTATATCAGCACAACTTTGCAAGGCTTTAAAAGTTTGGTCCCAGTAGAATTTAATGAGCTGCTAACTGCCTAATTAAATACTGAGAGCAGATAAAAGCATGAAATATAGATAAGCTGGAAATGCTGCCTATAGCTTTGCAGTCCTTGCAGAGACAGACTGTGATGTCTCCAGAAGCCAAAATCAGCACAACCACTAAACAGCGAGTCGCCCTCCTCCCAGCTGTGAATGTTTAATAAGCAGGAGAAGCTAAGCAAGCCATGAATAAGCCTGAATCACCCTCCTATGGAATAATGTTTTAAAAAAGTCTGACTATGAGCGAAAAGCTGGCATTAATGTGCCACTCCAGAAGCCCATGCCACTTTCTGGGACTGAGGGATTGGGGAGGTAATGGCGCTCACGGTGTGACAGAAGGGGCCTCTCCTCGTCGGTGGTAGCCGGGGTTGTAATTCTGACTTTTTGAGGTCTTTACGAGTCCCTCTTCTCATTTCTCTGGAATATGAAAACATCAGCATATGGCTGCTGACAGCACTGAGGCTAAGGACTCAATTTCCCCCATGTAACATCGGGACAGTGGTGACATTCGCTTCAATACTGCCCCCCTGGCTCAAACAGGGGACAGAAGACGGCCAGAAAAAAAAGCCAGAGACAGAGAGGAGACAGATGGTGAGCTGCACAAGGACAGAGAAACTCAGATGGAAAGAAAGAGTGAGACTGACATGGTTTGCCTGTGGTTTTTTTCCCTCTTTTTTTTTTTTTTTTGCAACAGCAGGTCTTCATTGCCACTGTTCACCGAGTTTCATGTGGCTACCAGGAGCAGAAAATCTGTCCATCAGCTGCCAAAGGTTCCTGCTCTGTTCTGTTCCTCTGAGCGCCCTTAAAAACCTGCTGTTTCATACCCATGAATTACACTGTTTATGACGATGGCTGGAATGGACGCTTTCTGGGCACGGTGCATATGTGTGCCTCTAGTTTTGCATTGATTTGAGGGTGCTACGTGGCAGATGGGAAGCAATATGGCACACCTCTGCCTGGACAGATGTGGCACGGCATATCACTGTGGCCAGAAAAGGGACTGAAAATCTCAAGAACATCTGGAACCATGGCAACCTTCATCCTCTTCCAACACGCAAGCTCTTTTGAGATGCTAGGGACCAGAAAGGAGAGAGGCAAAGATGTTCGTTATACGTTGTCAGGCTCACACACCACATCATTATCCAGCCCCATCATGACTGACAGACGCGGTGTCCCACCTCCCTCAGTGAGTGCTGTCAATCACTGCTCTATGGAGTGCATCACTGAGGCCTGTCCCAACATGGGCCTGTCATGGCCTGGTGCACAGGAGCACATTCCCACCACTCAGGGGGCAGCCAGGATGAGAAAGGCAGGGAATTCAACAAGGAGAAATAACTCGCTGAAGGAATTCTGTTTATTTTGGGGAATATAAATACACTGAGAGGTTCTCAAAGCCGCATGTAATAACACATGACATTTGTCAACATTAGAAAAGTTATGTGAAAAATATTTTATAAAAAGCAACATTTCTAAAAATGTCTTTCTTCCCATGAAAAACAAATTATCAAAAACTGCTGTTATTACATCTGATGAGCTTGCAGGGGTTAGGTTAGAGGCAAGGTAAGGCATCATTTTTAGATACTACTTACATAATTAAATCCCCTTTGTAATGAAGAGATGTTCATTACTGGGGACTATTTTTATAGGTGGCACTGTATAGCACTTTAAACAAGCACTTTATTTAGCACTGCACTTTAAATATAGATTTGCACA
>JAUZNJ010040285.1:0-10420 GCA_034780135.1 Jordanella pulchra | reverse complement strand
CACAGTTCTTCAAGGCTGTCCTGATGTGTCCCTGTTCTTTCCTCCTCCCGCTGTTGGTGGTGGGAATGGTTTCTGCTGTTTCCTCATTCTTCTTTCAAATTACTTTTCAATTCTTTTTTCTAAATTTTTTTACAGATTTTACATTTTAGATTTTTTTTCAAAGATAATAATATTGTTTAGTTACAGATTTTCTATTTTTGATTTCTTTTCAGTATTTTTTAAAATGAGTTTTGCATTCCCTTTTAATTGGTTTTACAGATTGCATTGTGTAACCTGGGGCCTGTTTTCATCTGGACTGAGGATGGAAGATGCATTTCAATTAAATCTGTAGAAACAAATTCTGCAAAAAGAAAAAAAAAGAAAAATGCCTTAAAAATTAAATAACAAAAGCTGAGAAAACAGCAAAGTTATTCTCAAAACATGCTTTGATTAAACAAGTTTCATTCCTGCATTTTCTTTATTATAAAACATGTTTGTTTTTTCGCCTCCATCATCAATAGGAGCTTCTAGAACCAGAGCAGCTTTAGCATCACTTCCTTCTCCCTCATTTACAGGCTGTTTTTTTTAGCTGTACCACACCATACAGTGTTTTAAACTGCAACAGCTGAATCTCTTTTAACATCTAATTTACATGAAACTAACAGTAAATTATGGACGACATGTAACAGCAGCAGATCAGTGATCTTTTAAGACAAGCCTTTTAAGTTTGTCGGCCTTTCACTAAGGCTGATCTCTGCAGACGAACCCTGCTTCTCTGAGATTATTAATACAACCCTAAGGGAGAACAAACTGCAAATCTAGCAACTCTTTTATTAATCTTTCCCTAAATTAAGGAGCATTGGTGGGCATCCATTTTCCTGTGGTTTCCCTTTTGCAGGTTTTACACACATTGGATGCCTGTGTCGGTTCCACGCCTCATTTTTCCTGCGGCGCTTACAACAATGTAATTAAAACCTCCAATCTACCTAAAAAAAACAAAAAAAAAAACCATCTGAGTTTGCAAAAAAGTAAACTGCAGGAGAGTGTTTTTATTTGCCTTAATCTATAGCTGGGTACTGAGTCTGCCTTGCAGGTAAGTTTGAATTTCATTTGGATTTTGCTAGCTCTAAAAAAGGAGGTGGAGAAGGTGGGTAATTAACATATATTTACAAATCATACAATTCAAACAAATTTGGCTTTTGCAAAATGAATCTCAATTACAAAGAAAGCTGGGATGGAAATTTATGAGCATTAAAATGGATGAGTGTTGTTTTATGAGGGAGTCTTTAGCAGCTGAGATCATTTTATTAAAGATACACCTGTTGTCTTTTGTGAGTTATGTAAGGCGCATGTAGCAAGTTGGTTTCCAAATTAGGTAGGAATTAATACCCCGCCTGCAGCTTTAATGCACTGCAGAAAACAAAAAACAAACAAACAAAAAAAAACAAACAACAAACACACAAACACACAGAAATAAATTGAAAATATAAAACAGACTATGGGCGTAGGGCGGGGTCCACCCAGGACAGGACGCTGTCATTTGATGTCATTTCACCCTTTAATTAAGTTCTTTTTTTTGTTTTCTTTCACCGTTGAATTGGAAAAAACCAACAAAAGTACTTTAATAAGACTTTTTTTATTTAAATAAAATGATTAATACTTAGTACAAGGACTGAAAGGTATGTGAATATGCTGTGATATTTAATAAAAATTATCGAAATCAAAGGTGCATTTTCGTGTTATACGATTTTTTAAAAAATCTATAAATTAGTAAGATTCACTCTGGCTTCATACAAGGTTTTCCTATAAAAATATCACGTCCTGCTGGTGTATTTATTTTTTTGTATCTTACACTTTGTATGTAATTATACAAACAGGAGGCACCATACTGAGGGGAGCTAAATACCATTTACCACTAAACATCATACTGCAGGAGCTAAATAAGGAAGCAGCCTGCTGCAGCTAAGCTGGTTAGCACCTTCCAGCAAAGTGGGAAAAATGAAAAAAGGTTTAAGATCCAACGTAAAAGATGAAAAAAGTACTTGATTCCAAAAGGGATCAGACTGAAAAAGAGCTGCAATCCAAGAGGACAGAGAAGAGGAAAGTTCGTTTCCAATCCAGCAGGGTAAAAGAAGTCATTTAAGCACTAATGCACCAGATTTAGCCCACGTCCTTGATATGTTTTCGTCCCTTGGGAGGCATGGACTCCAGTCATGTCCATGCCTTGTGAATCTCTGCACCACTAGTGAATGGGCTTTGCTTAACAATTCTCAACTTCGGCACTGGTTTTTACTGCACATTTTCCTTTCACTAAACTTTCCATTAATATATCAGGATACAACACTGTTCTATAGCCAGCACTTTATGTGGCTAACCCCTAAACTGAATTTCCCAATATCAATAAAGTATAATTGAACTGAACTTAAAACCTGTAAGTAAAACATCCTTCCTATTAGTTTGCGTCCTAAAAAAATACATTTTTCTATCTAATATCTGTTTTTAATTGTTTGGTCTGAAGTCATATTAATCCTCAAAGTGAAAAGAAATTACAGATATAAATTTGTGTATAATTCCTCTGTGACTTTCACTCTTTACAAATGAATCATTTCAAAAAGTATAACTTTTAGATGTTTTTTCTATTTCATTAAGAATATGAGTAAGTAAAACCATGCTGAACATAAATGGAGCAGGAAATGGACAGACGGATGTCTGCGGCTGCTATAATGCGAAGGTCTGTCTGTGAAGAGAGAGCTTAGCCAGAAGGAAAAGCTCTCAATTTACCGGTTGGCCCATGTTCCTACTCTCACCCATTAAATCTGGATCATGACTGAAAGAACGAGATCCTGGATACAAGCGTCTGAAATAAGCTTCCTCTGCAGGATGGCTGGGCTCTCCCTTAGAGAGAGGGCGAGGAGCTCAGTCCTCAGGGAGAGGCTCAGAGTCGAGCCGCTTCTCCTCCACATCGAAAGGAGTCAGCTGAGTTCGATCGGCCATCGTTTTCTGATGCCTCCCTCTGAGGTGTTCCAGGCACGTCCCACCGAGAGGAGGCCCAGGGGGCGACCAGGACACCATGGAGGGACTACCTATCTATGGTGGCCTGGGAGCGCCACAGGAGTCTGTGGAGAGAGAAGCACAGCAGTGTCTCTGCTGACACTGCTGTGCTTGCGACCCGGTCCCGATAAATCGGAAGTTGACGAGTACGAGAAATTAGATTAAAATATATTTACAATTAAAATATATTAAAAACATATAAATCAACAATAAGTAGAGATACTCTTACAAGAACATTACTTGCGTAAGTAAAAAGAACAGTAAAATAACAAGAAAAGTATATTTTTCCCAGGATGTTAAGGGAGAGCCTGGTGATGGTTGCTGGACGATTTTCTTTTCACTTAATTTCTCTGAGGCGATTGGACCATTTATTTTTATATTAAACATACGTCTATCAGCTATTCACCCATCATATTTAATGTGATAACATGGAACAGATATTTCCAGCAGAGGGAAGGACTGGGCTTATAAAGATTGCTAACACCGGTAGCACTGTTAGCATGTACTGATGCGTCTGTCAACGGCAGCAGAATGCTTCCTAAGCTTTAGTAAAACTCACACGGTCTGGTCGTTTTCCCAGAGCAACTTGACTTTCATCCCTCCTGGAATCAAACTTCTTCTTTTTACATCTGATGTTGGACTTTTCTTTTGTTTTCCCAACAGCAGTAGGAGTTCCTCTCTCAGCTTGTTGACCAATCATACGCTCGCTCAGTGTCCCATTTACAGGATCTTGTTGTGGTAAATATACACAGAAAGGCTGCATTTACTAATGAATTCAACAACAATAACACATGATAGATAAAAATAACAAATACTACGCCAACAAGACACCGTATTCAATCATAAAAACACTGCATGCAACCGGCCCGGGTTACTGGCATAAAAAATGAAAACAAACGTGACAATCTGCCTTTAATCAACTAAGATGTTTGTTCTTAGAAAACTTGAGGACAGTAAAACAAAAATACGCCACATAAACAAAAAAATACTTTCATGCCTCAAAAAACCCACATTTTTCATCTGTCTTCTTTTCCACCACTTAGAGGGGCGGTCCAACGGAGCTTGTTTGTGATTGGAAGGAAAAGACTTGCAACCATCCCCAGCCTCCATTACTGAACTCAGTGGAAATAGCTACTCTGTAAAAACAACCACAGTTTGGTCTTTTGCTGAATTTTTCTCTCCATCATCCATCAGTAAAAAGTTCCTCTAGAAACAGAAGCTGTTTGGTAAAACCGGCTGATAAACATTAACATCCAGCAGAGGTCAAAGGTCACCTGGTCTCAGGAGGTAGACTGACTTTTTTTTCTAGCTTCAAAACTTTAAAAAAAAAATCCTCCATTTTCCTCTGAGCCCCTTCAAACGTCCTCACAGCGGACAGACATATCAAACGTTTCTCTTATTCTCACCCGTTTCTGCTGCAAACGTACATATTATGTATTGATAATGCGACCATGAAGAAGATTCGATTTTCCAACCATTAGGCGAAAAATGTCTTCTTCTGCCGGCTCCGGTTTTCTTTCAGGGCTCCTCTGACTCTGTCACACACGATTCATAATTCATCCCAGTCTTCTGTATTACAAATGGCCCTGGATTAGGACAAATCAGGGCTCTCCAAACGATCAGGAGGGAGATGGATTCCTGAACGCTATGTGTCAACGGAGAAATTGGCAGAGGAGTGACAGCGGCTCCGGAGAGGGGCCAAACAATGGCGCGCGTGTCGCAGGAGGAAATCACACTGTTCCACATGAGACAAACACAATTCCATATTAATGAATAATTGAGAAAGTTTAGAGGAGTGTTGAGACGAATGTGCACGAGTGTCAGATGTATCTGTGTCACTGTAATACTTTGAATGTCTCCAGCTGTGCTGCTGTATTGTGTGGAAGTGAGCAGATTGATCATACATGGAACAGAGAAAGATTTCGGGAAATATTTAAATACTTTATGAATAGGAATCATAATCTACTTTTTGTGTATCCTTATAAATCCATCGCTCACATTAACCTAAATAAAAAGATTAATTTTATTCCAAACAGCTACGATCATGAATGTTCTCAGCTTCTGAATGAGCTGTTGAAAGATGAGTGTTATCCCAGATTCTCCACGTGTTTACGGCTCATCAGGATGAACTTGTGCCAGAGCTCGTTAACCTGTGCCTCAGTAACAAGGTTGAGCTCGTTTGTTACATGAGAGGGGAGGAGGAGAAAGGAGGGGGGTGGTCGACTCGCTGCCTTGACTGGAGACGAGGGCGCTCCTTTCTCCCCCATCCATGCTAATCATCCCAGCTCTGCACATAATTAAAGCCTCGCTACCCCTCTCCTGTGAAATGCAAGGGAGGACGTATGTGCATCTCCCAACGTAGCTAGAGGAGGTTTGGAAAACTTCTGAACATCCACGGTCCATTATGTATAATCTCAAAACACATCCCCAAGTACGAGGAAAAGAAACTTTTCATTTTTAATGACAAAATCATGAATTATTCTATTTATTGTGTACTCTTACTCTTTCAAAGGTATCTGGTCCATGAAAGGTGAAGCTGAACCAGGAAAGGCTGCCTGCCTTTAACTAGGACTTAGTGGCTGCTGATGGCACCTGTTGCTGGCAGCAGAAATGAGCTGCAGCTAAATGAGAGCAACATTAAAGGGATTTTCTTTTAGCTGTGACGTTTTTCTTCCCTTCTTTTGTTTAACTTGTAGCTTCTCTGAAATCTCTTTTCTTTCAGGGTGTTGAGGACAGAGTGGATCAGCTAACAGAGCCAGAATCCTTCTTACACAGAAGGATCCGACTCGGGGCCTGAATCCAGTTTCAAACCTTCATTCTTATAGAGAAGAAGTTTGTTCCATGACTGTTGAAAACAACAACAACAACGTTTTACAAACGCAAATTTAAAAAAAAAGACAATCCAAAAATGAAACTTTGAAAAACATCTCAATCAACAAGTTTTGTGAGTAACTTTGCTCTATTTTCAGATGCTCTCATCTCAATATTATTTTTTTCCCTTTTTTTCGATTACATTTGATTTCAATTTTTTGCAGGCTTTTTATATTTATATTTTCTTTTTTTTTTTCAAAATTCTTTCTCAAAATTCTTTACATTTCTATCTTTTTATTTCTGCTTTTCAGAGGGATTTTTATTGATTGTATTGTTTTTAAATGTTGTTTCACTGATGACTTTCTCTCCAATTCAAGTCTAGTTCAAGCTGTCATTCTGCTCATTGACCAATAGGAATGCGTCTTTGCTCTTCTCGTTAGAGGAAATCCTGCCAAGAAGTGAGGAGAAATTTAAAAGAAGTTTGAAAAGAATCCTTGTCGCAAAACTTAATCTGATAAGAGAAATTAAAATAAAACTGTAAAACTATAAAATCTGTAAAAAAAGAATTTGTAAAACAAAATATAAAACAAATCAAAGAAAACAGCAAAGCTACTCTGAAACAACCTTTTTTTTTTAAGTTTAATTTCTAGATTGCATTCTTTTTCCAAATTTTATTTTTCAAAACGTGTTCTTTGCAACTATACTGGAAATGCACACATAAATTCTTACATACATTTATAGGACTGGAGTGCGAATATATTTTCAGAGACACATCTGAGAATGAAAGAGTTGATATATACTCTGATTATTTTCATCAACACAGTAATCGCTACTGTCTGGTTTGCATTATTGTCGTATGTAAACATTTGGCTATCAGCATAAAGACAAATCAGAAAAAAACGATATATTAATGATTTAAGAGTATCCACTTTATTAGTTTCCTGTTAACAATCGACACACGAAACATTTCACAATAAAGTGAAGCTTTATGAGCATTTCATTGTTTTATGTCTGAGAACAAAACATGCATGAAGTATATTAACTTTGACCCACTTAGGCATCCTTACATCAATAAACAACAGTGCAGCTGAGGACTGATCTGCTTAAATGTTTATGGATTGTTTTTTTATAATTGCAAGACATGACAAAAAACACCTGCATATATTGTCGATACATAAATCAACATATAGTTTTAAGCCTAGATATAAAAGCATAAATGGACATAGTTTGTTTTAAATTCCCTATCGTCTGATTCTGAATAGTTGGGTCGAGTCTTCCTGGTTTAATGAGGCTTTTTTCCAAATATCTGACTAGAAAACGAGCAGAAACACCTTCAGCTTTAACTGGTTCCAGTGACACGTTGAATTAACTTTACCAAGTTCTGCCATCTGCTTCCACTTCACCTGCTTGATTCAAGGGAAGGAGTAATATTCAGTAATTAATGGACAAAAATTAAGATAACGACATCTAATATAGACTTTAGTTTGTATAACTTAAGGTTGTGAAGTTAAATGTTATAGATTCTAATAAAGGCTGATTACACCAGTTTAGTTCAGTTTGATTCATGTTAATATGTAGGATTATGTTGAAATTTATCTTTTCTCTTTGTTTCATCATCTCTTCTTGTTATTTAATAACAAATTAACCTGCTTGTTGTTCAGCATGAAAAGCTATTTTTTGGTTGTAATCTAAACATAAAACAGTCACAGAAAAAATAAAACACCGATGTTTAATTTCTTAGAGTGTGCTAAATGAACACATGACTTTATGCCTCCATGCGTTATTTTTTTTAAATCTATTTTGATGAAAAAAAAAATAAAAGACAACATATTCTAGTAAAGACTAAATACACTTTAATGCATTTCATGAAATAAATCTACAAGCAAATTTCCTAACAAATACGATCAGATGCTGAATACTTATTCCAAAATAACAAAGTAAAGATACAAATATTTTTATAAAGTCTTCAAATATTCTGATAATTTATTGGTTAACATTTAATTTAATTTATTTATTATTTTTGAATACATTTGCTACATCCGTGTTTGTGTGCCAATAAAATGTATTAAAGTCAACATGACAGATTTTTGCTGTTCTTGCTTTGATTACAGAATAGAAACACATTATAAATGATCTTAAACTGAAACTTGTTAGGAATCAAACTACATACTCCAGTGTTTATTCTGAAGGTTAAAAAGCTTACATTGTTTTATTTTATTCTGTAGATTAACAATAATCAGCAGTGATTTTGACCTTTATATGTTTCAACCTTTCAAATGAAAGTTTGTTTTAATTTAAATATTTTCACGAGTGATTTCCATTTGAGATGCGTTTTCAGCTCATCCAGGTTTAAAGAGGCGCCCGGCTTGTGATCCATTCTGTTCGCTGCAGAGAAGCAACCAGCCGCCCAGCCGGGGGAGAGCCGACGGGCCAGAGGTGAAAACAGGATTCAGCCTTTAAACAGACAATGGCTTCAACTTCTGTGCTGTAATTTGGGGATATTTTCCATCTGGAATCAAATCATTTCAGGGATATTTCTTGTCTTAATTAAAATATTACTCGCTGTTGCTCATCCTGGGACAGAAATGTGTGCTTGCAGCTTTTTAGACGCCTGCATTTATAAACCAATAATGATTATCTTCCATACATGATTCATTAGCATGTCCCAGGGAAGCAGTGCCTGACTGTTTAATATGTGACTTCATTCTCTATTAAAAGTAGGAAAAAAGTTTTTTTTACGACAGTATAGCATCCCATGTGCTTTAATTGTTATCATTAATGTATGATTAGTCTTGTTTGTTATTCAATGTTAATGAACTACACAAATTAAAGACAGTGCACCCCTGATTGGGAGGGTGGGGGGGTGGGGGGTTCTACGCCTGCCTCTGCTTCATGCGGTGTAGTTGTGCCATCAGGCCAGTAGGTGTCCCTGCAAACCAATGAAACACTGCAGAGAGCCTGGCTGCCTGCAGCATCTCACAGACAAAACAATCAGCACCAACCTTTTCACAGCGACACAACCAGAGGCCAGAGAAGCACAGCGTCTGAATTAAGCCACATTTCAAGTATTTATCTGGACATCTTTCTGCTTCTTTACAAGAAATCATTTAGAGGGTAAAATAATATGAATTATTGTCCCTGACTGTAAAAAAAACTAAAAAAACCCTAAATAATTCAGAAATCAACAGCTGCGCAGTTTTTAAAAATCCAGAGAACAAAGAATGGTGCATATATATATATGCATAAAGAGAGAGTGTGTGTGTGTGTGTGTGTGGGTGTGCATGGAAGTGCATCTAAATGTGAACCAGAAATCCATCCTGAGGACGATGCTGTGCTGAAGTGAAACTTTGAGCAGCTGCAGGATTTGATGCGTCTCCCGTTCAGGATTATTTCTGATCGTGTCATTTGACAGCAGACATTCTATTAAAAACTTGAGCAGGATCCAGATCTCATCTGTCAGTTATATTACCCAATTGGCCTGTCAGTTAGGCGTTCCCAGGGCTAATGCTTCAATCGGCGTCTCCGCACCACGATTTACTGTTCACAGCCACTGGAACGGGCTGCCAAGCAAAAACTGAAATGAGCATTTTTATGTTAATGGCTTTTCCTGTTGCTCTTTCTGATTTTATTTCGGAGCCCAGAAATCCCCCAGAAACAAGCAGGTACAGTTGGAAAAATGTTCCTTGAATTAAAATTTGTTTCCTTCAAACTCATTCAGAATTCCTCATTGATTTTGGTTTGTTTTGCGATGAAGCAACAAAAAGAAGCAACTAATTATGAAGTGGAAGGAAAATGGGTTTTAGAAATGTTTTGAAATAGAAATATAAAAAATGTATTGGTTTTATCTCAGGTCTATTAGAGCTTTTATATGAATGAATCAGAGGTTTGTTGGAGAACTTTAGCAAACAAACAGGATGATTAAGAACAGAGAACAGCAAACAGTTCAGTGACAGAGAAAGACTGATACAGGTTTTTAATGTTGATACCGATGCCAATTATTTTGAACTCAGGCTGCATGCTCACTAACATGTGTTGCCAATTTTTGGGGTTGATTCTGAAATTATTGCTTTTCCTTCCTTTCTAACTAGAAAAATGACACTATTAAAACAAATGTCACAAAATCTTAACAAAAAAAGAGACTTTTATTAACAACCTAAACAAAACATTAAAGGGTTAAAAAAAAAAGAACACGTCAATTCACGTGCTTCCTGTGATCTCCTGGCATTGCTGCTAAAAACACAGATGAATCTTCGGAGGTTCAGACTTTAAAAGAAAAACAAGCTAAACTATCGAATGGTCGACTTTTGGGTCCATTTTTAGTCAGTGATGGTAAGTTGGGAAAAGGTTGAAAAAACAAGTTCAGTGAAAAAATATCTGAAGTTTTGGAGATTTTAATGGAATCTCAAAACTCCAACAATATGCAAAACTCAATCAAACCTAAAGTGACCGATCAGAAATATTATCGCCGACAGAGAGGAAGAAAACATACGTAGTTTAAGAAGAGACAGACAGACAGACAGACAGACAGACAGACAGACAGACAGACAGACAGACAGACAGACAGATAGATAGATAGATA
>JAUZNJ010040284.1:0-10420 GCA_034780135.1 Jordanella pulchra | reverse complement strand
TGTATATATATATATATATGTATATATATATATGTATATGTATATATATATATGTATATGTATATATGTATATGTATATATATATATGTATATGTATATATATATGTATATGTATATATATATGTATATGTATATATATATATATATATATGTATATGTATATATATATGTATATGTATATATATATATAAGAAACAAAAACACTATATTTTAGCAATATTTGTTTGGTGGTATTATTTTTTAATAAGAAATTAGCTTAGTTAGCATAACTTATATGCTTTAAAAGGGACGTTTATATAGGCTGAAATACAGATTATTAAATAAATGATCATAAACGCCACATAAACGATAATAGAACCATAATAAGCATAACACGCAACACCATATTAGTCTCAGGATATGATCAAGATATAAAGGACTGATGCGTAGGATTCTATTCTTACGATTTTGTAGTTTTTATTTCCTGCTGACTCCTGAGCCATAAACAGCCTGTAGTACGTTGTAAACACATTTTTAATTTTCTTCGTCCTCATCCCTACTAAGACTACTAAGCCAGGGATTTACTTCTTCCCACTCAAATCTGTATTTTTGAAATCATTTCATTTTGCGGCAGAGGTGGAGAATCTGGTGTAAAGAAGGGTGACAGAGAGCAGTGTAGGTGAGGGGTAAACACAACAGTAGCTGATGCAAAGCTGAAAAGGTCCTGCTTATAATGGGGCAGGACAATTTAACCCAAGATGTAATAAGTCAATGTAAAAAATTGCAAAGTAGAGCTACAGAGCTAATAATATATTTTGGCTTCACATCAGTAGCATTATTTTGAATCCAGGATTTATGTTCCTTATGAATAGTACATTTTATTTGTGGAATGAATTATTAATTAAACTGCCTAGAAACATAAACAGTGGAAGGAGAATCTTTCAATGATAAAAACACATGTTGAATAGTGTTAATAAAAAGCCAATACACAGTATTTGTATTTCTTGGTTAAAAATAATTCAGTGTATTGTATAGTGTATTACGTAACTAAGTGACAGCAGTAAACACACTACACAAATAAAGTTTTCTTTTGTTTTTGTGTTTTTTGGCCTGTGTTTTGAGTGTTTGCCTCAATATATGTCAGATAAGTAGATTTAATTTTCAGTAACCTGGCATAAGTCAGATCGATAACTGCAGTTCAGTTAAATTTCCACACAGTATCCATCTGGAAAGGCACCTACGGAAAGTGTTCACAAAAGGGAGGGACATTCAGAAGAATTGTTTAAGCCGATTGGGTAAATCACAAAGTGGCACCTAACTCCCCTGTCAAACTTTCAGCCAACTGCAGCAGCAATAGCAGCTGTGTATCACATTTTTGATTTGTTTCAGATATCTGGAAGTGGAGTTAAACAATAAATCAAACTCTTTCCAAATCTCGTCAGGAGAAACTTGATAACATCTTTCCCACCCTCAAAGACAAAAATCTCATCCTTTTGCTCATTTTCCAAGAAAGAAACAGAAGGTATTCCAGCTAAAACAGACGGAATAGAAGAGTCTATATCTTTGTTGACTGGTGCAGAGATGTTTGTTTTGCTTCAGCCTGCCGCTTCTGGTTGACATCAACCAAGTCTCTGCATTTCATTGGTTTGAAACATATCTGTACTCACGCTGATGCATCTATTGATCTGGAAAGATGTATTTTTGGAAGTTTTTGAATTCAAAGATAATGCAAACATTTATCTTGATTGCAAGGTAAAATTTTCAGTACTGGGAAGAAAAAATAAGCTATTTTTAAAGGAATCACTCTTTATTAAGGTAAAAATGCTGTCAAAATTAACTAAACATAAGATTATCTAAATAAAGTTTCCATTCTCAGTTATGCTATATTTCCTTAATATTTTTTTTTTTTTTTTTTTGCTATTTACTTAGCTTGGATTAGCACTGTTGTCTCTCCACCAAGAGTCTCACCAGTTGCTTCGTTGTCCTCCCACAGTCTACCAATATGACATTACAGGGCTTCCCAAATAAAACCTGAGGATAATCAAGATGTTTGATGGAAAATATAAGTTTATCTGTTTATCTGCTTTGTTCAAGAGAGCAGCTTGGCTTTATCTACCATGATGAGTTGGGAAAAATAGTTTTGACACATTTTAAGCAATAAAGTCCACCTGAAAACATCAACTGTGCAGTCAGTTCATCAGGATTATGATCCTGCTAAAGTATGCAGTCCTTGTTCGGAGAGGCAGATCCTCTAGTATACCATAAGTTGGCAGCGGGGAGAAACCCCAGTTAAAGCTCTCTGATGAGGCTGGCCTGATGGGATTTCCCCCTGCCCTTTGTAGCGGCTGGAAGTGAACAAAAAGTGTTTTTAAGGTCTGTGGCAAAAACTGCAAGTATCAGAACATACAATTGAATATTTTTCATCAGTAGGTTTAATATTTTTTTGATTAATTTAGGTATTTATACACTGTTCTGCCACAGTCCACTAAAAAAAATGTTTCAATGGAATGAATGATTAGAGATCACTCTTCCCTTGTACATAACAATCCATTCTCCTGGATTTTTTTAAACCTTTGAATTTCAACCCCTTTATATATATATATATATATATATATGCTTGTTTTGGTTTTTTTATCGTACTACAACCCTCTCTTTAATTTTCATATAAATGAAATAAGCATAACACTAGCAACAACTTCACTATGGCAAGTTATAGGGCCATGAACCTCATAAAGTAAATTATCTTGGTTATTCTACACCTCTTATTTTGATAAAATGTGCTACAGATATTAATAAATAGTTTTCTACTGCTCTGTTAAGTTGCACAGACTTGCCTTCGTATTATAGTTGTTGCTTTGAGGTTTATTACCTCGGCCAAGGAGTAGTTATTTTTTAGGAGAGTTGTGTGAGTGCCTGTATGTCTGTGTACAGGCTAACCTCAAAAGCTATGAATGGATTTTAATTACACTAATACCAAAGGTGCACCTCAGTCCAAGGAACAATCCATTACATTTTGGTGATGATCCAGATGACCATCTGGATCCAGTATTTTTTTTTAAAGATTCTGTCAATATAGGTATAAACTTAAGGTGGAAGTCACAATAGGTCTGCGCCCCGCGAGTGCTTTTCTAGTTTCAAATGTTTTTAAGGAAGAAATTTTGAAAACCTCAGTGGAGATGTCCAGATTCTGTATTTGTAAAGAAGTGTTTTCAGTACTGGTTCAGCCCATCCCATCAAATAAGTCTATTATTTGCCTGTTTGACAAGGATTAGCAACGTGTAGGTGGAGAAAGGAAGCTTACATATAGCATCTTGATACAGAGAATAATTTTTCTGTTCTTGGATTTCAAAGTACTGCCTTTTATGGCTTTGAAACTAGACACTCTGCACAATGAGGATGGAGAACTACGAAGCAAAACAACTGCTGTGAATACTAATGCTGAGGATGACCTAGACAGAGCATTTGGCACAGTCTGAGAAAAATATGGCTGACCCTAAATGAGTCCAAGGAGAAAAACAAAAATGGGAAGATGCAGAGTTTGAAGTGGAGAACAGAAAGTGGGCAGGCAAGGGACAAGATCGTAATAGATAGAACTGAGTGGAGGCAATGAAATTGACTAGCAAAAGGATACATATAACTGGATAACAGAGGTCTAAAAGGCAAACCTGCGTCACACACGGGACCCCCCCTTTTTTCCTCAGGGCAGCCCTTGTTATACATCACCAGTGTACGGTAGCTTCATTAGAGCAAAGCCAAACAAGGCTCTCTGTTCAAGTGAGTCATCAGCCAATGCTCTGTTTCACATCCGTTTTCTGCTTGGCAAAGGCGGCAGGCCAGTAATTGTCACTCTACCTCTGCTAACGGGAGTCCCATGGTCACGTCCACTGCCCACGCCCCTGTGACATTCAGCCGGCTGCAACAAATGAGCTGCAAAAATCCCGGAGATGATGTAGAGGATTAAACCTCTTAATTCAGATGCATGATGATGGAGGCTGCAAAAAAAAAGGGCGACAAAATTCGAGAAACACCCTGCAGATTAAACGGCTTGACCCAGCTATTATGTAACTTATTTTCTCTTTGTATTTTCATAATACTGAGATCCTTTCTCTGACCTCTACAGCAGACTTTATGAACACCCTAAGAGTTGTTCAGTAGATTTTATCAGGATCTTCAATTTTAAAAGAATTTAGGTTTTGCATTACAGGATCAAAATTCTGTTAAATTAAGTCTTTACAGTATTACTCAACAACAGAGGCTATGTGGGAAGGTCCATGCAGGCTGACTTCAATGATTTCTGTGTAATTCTGCCTAAAACTACCTACAAAAGACTAAGGTTTAATAAGCCATATAAGATGTATGACCTTTTACACTTTTCCATCTCTTGGGGGGATTTCAGTGAACCTAAGTCCCAGTTGTCATGTTGTGCATGTTTAAGCCTTTAAGCAGAGCAGTGGGCAGTTCAATCAGGTATTGAGATCAAATGCAGGGCCTCTAGGGACTCAAGTGATACCCTAACATGTGGGTCCAAGTATTGGCTTTGATAACAAGGGATTTACAGGGTTTGGATCATAGGATTCAATTTAAACTCTGGTGCATCCAAAAAAACAGATACAGTCTGACTGTTTAACAGATTTATAAAATAAAATGAACAGGTGAAAGCATCTACTTATTCTAGTCAGACACTGGTCATGATCCTGCTGTTTTAAAAGTGAAAATGTGTACAATGGATTGTGTATAGAGATAGATCCTTGAGGATCCTTGAAGGATTGAGGGAAGATAAGCAGAACCACAGGTTTTAGTTTGGCAGGTGGGAGCAGGGATTGATATGGAGCAAGAGGTCTCATCAAAAGGTATGAACTTGTTTCCTAAAAAAACTGAGGGCAAAACTCAAACTACAGTCAGGATTGAAGAACAAGAACAAAGCAGAGAAAGTGGGTCTAATTTTAACCCTACATGAGCAAACATCTGTCTTCTGTCTCATGGCTCCACCTGATTGATTTAAACAAGCGGCAGCTACAAACCTACTAGTCGCTCTGCAAGAAAGTGGTAAGTAGAGGCAAACTTACTTTCACACACCAACCCATACACTGATTTGCTGACCTAATGTTAGTTACTGGTGTGACCACACTGGGTAGCTTGTTTCCTTGAGCCAAAGAAATGACATAAATGAGCCAGAAGGAATCACACTGATCAATCGATTGGCGTAATGAAAGCCTAACTGACTGGCTTTAGTGCCATGTAAACTTACTTGAATTTTATTGTAAGCAAGCATGTGTATGTTTACATGTGCAAGCTTGAAATCTATGCCCAAATTTGACCAGTCGTCTGGCTGAAGGGGGTGACGCTGTAGTGGCTTCATCTCACACGTTCAATAGGAAATACATGTGTCTAGCTCTTAAAGGTGCAGTAGGTAACCTTTAAAAAGATGTTTTTCTAACCCTGTCCTTATGTCCTGACAGTATGAGACCAATAATCTGTTCTCTGGTTCCTCCCAGTGTATTGCAAAACTTCACTGCTCCTGGTTAGAAACAGCCAATCAGAGCCTTAGAAGTGTCAATCAAGATTTGTATGCACTGTTCACACCAATAACGTGCATAGTGCGTAACATCTTTCAAGCTCAAGATAAGTGTGATGCAGCTGTGTGTCAATATTAAGCATCATTAATATTTTGTGACTGTGCCGTAGCTGTTTATCTGCTGTCATCCAGGCCCTGCTTACTACTCTACATGTTTACCAGCATTCTCTGCAAGCCGGTGGAAGGGCAACAGAGAGCACAGGGAATGGATCTTTAAGGTTTGGTTGTTCAAATTTCCAGGCTAAGTGCCTTAACTCCAAACTGCAGCTTTGAGTCTATGTAATGGTTGAAACTCCCATCCATGTCAAAATGTGGGCATATCATATTTTGTAACAGCTGAGCCTGCAGGGCTTACTGTAAGCAGTCTAAGTACAGTACAGCATGTAAGGACAAAACAGTAAGATGTCGGTGGGGAAGATGGTAAACTTTGAAAATATCTTTTTATTTACCAACTATTTCTTCTGCAAATCTTGTGGAAGAAGGGTGAGTCTTGCTGTGCAGATATTAATTTCTGTAGAAATCAATCTGTTTAAAAAAGATAACCAGGGATTCTTAGGCCTTACAATACTCAGACTCAGTTATGAATCTGCCCTGATTCATCTTGTCAAAAGGATCCGTGACTGCATTCATTGTGTCAGATTTCCGTTCCCTTCTTTCTGAGTAAAGTGAGCTGCTTCAACAACTATTCCTTAGAGCGACTCTGAATGGCCTCAGCAGTGATGAAGACAGCCTTTTGCTCTACAAAGCCAGCTATTACTGTCAGCTCTGTCATCTGCTCGGCCCTGAACAAAAACTGTCTCTCCTTCTGACGGCAGTGCAGACAGGGGCCGGAGACAAGCTCCACCAGTTATAAGGTCAAACGCTCAAATCCCTCTATGCAGCTTTCATTGACAAGATAGCCTTTAACACTCAAACTGTACAATGTTTCCAATTTGAGTGTACTTTGTGTGAGTCAGTTTTGATGGAGGCTCACTGCTCATTTATATTAGCATCAGGTACCTAATATCCATCAAATAAATACGATCTTTTAAACAGTTCTAAATGTATTTGTTGTTTTTACCACTTAACGCAGCTGCCTCATATTTGCACGCACTGTTTGTAAAAGATTCGACATCTTTAATCAAGTCCCCACTGCTTGCAGAATGTAGAAATTAAGCTATCAAATGCTTTAGAAATGTATTTGCAAAAATAATCTCCGCTTCTACCAGCACTCCCCACTGGTTTAAATTGCATTTCAGGAAATTATCACAGCAGTTTGTAAAGGCTTGTTGGGAATTACAAGAAAGCTGACCTAATATCAAACAGGAAGTATAATAGATTGCAGTTAGAACAGTGGAAGGCCTGTTTTGGAAGGAAGAGTTTAAGGATCCTCACTAATATTGCTTAGCTTGGTGGCTACTGTGTTTGCGTTTTAGTCTGGAAAACTTTTCTTTTTTGATTGCTACCTAAATTGATTACCTTTGCGTCTTTATGATGTTTATAAATATAACAGTCTTGCTCTTTGTTCTGTTAAACTGGCCCCTCCTGCAGCTTGAGAAAAAAGTGATATATGTAGTTCTCCAAGTCTCCTCAACAACCATATGATCTACAGGCCTTTTTGGTCTCAGTTTGTAGAGATTTGCTTAACACTTCTTGGATTTTTACTTTAGGCCAAATAAGTTTGAAATTTGGGTATTAAGAATCATCATTCCTGGTGGATCTAGTATAAATCATTAGATGAATGTGTGGAAATTATCCTACCTTGTCCCTGCCACAAAGTACAGCAGAGGATCTGGGATGCTGCGGGTCCTTTTCTCTTTGAAAGGTCATGGGAACCATGTTCGAATGGGTGGCTTCATGAGCTGTTTGAAATTCAAAAAAAAAAAAAACTGGAAATTGATCTTTATATTTTCAATGTTATTAATCCAAAAGTATAGCCTCAAATAAACACAGAAAAAGAATCATACAAATTACTTTTCTCCATGGCAACCCAAACTTCTGTCTTTAAAACTTATGGAAAACAGCAATCTATTTACTTACTTTTTTGATAAAGTTGATTTTTTTCTCTACTATATAAATGTACTCAGACTAGAGGTAACCTTTCATCTATGATAGCACGAAGAAATTAATATACTTCAAATTTATTCACATTTTACCTGCTATAAGTGCACTCTATCTATATGGTGCAGTTTATTGGTACAACTTTATAGAGCTCTTTAAAGATTGAAAACGCTTGTAAAACATAAAGCACCTCACAAAAAAAAGCTGTAAAATAGACACGTTAAAGTGTGTCTCATGAAAAGAATGTCAAACTTTGTTAATTTAGACTAAAAAGTGAGCCAAGATTTAATTACTTGCATGTGATCATAAAATACTGTGACCTATAGGAAAAAAAGAGAGAACGGATTAAAAGAAATCACAGATGAAAGGAAAACGGGGAGAAGTGAGGCATGCATGACAGGAGATGAGTTGTCATGTTAGCGTGCCCTCTATCGTGTAAACAGGTGGATTTATGGTGTTATAAAGGGTAAGCTAACAGGGCAGTCCTCCAATCTCATTACTGCTCCAAAATCACGACTGGGACTAATGGTATTTGTGTCCAACCATTCAGCCACAGTTTATGTGTGGGTGTGTGTTTCTGTGAGGTGGAAAAGCCTCCTCTGTACGTGACCATCATGTCTATCCTCACCTTGATTCACCTTCATACAGCAGCACTCCTCCATTTCTCCACTTTTCCAGCTTTCTTGTCTTTCGGCATCAGTTTTAAGATCGTTTCCCAGATGACATATTTCCAGTACTTTGTCTAACAGCTGACTGTGCTTTCTGGTTGGCTGAGAAACAGTGGTCTGACTCTTCAAGAGTCACCACTAGGAGAGAGGGAGAACTGATGGTGGGAGGTGGAGGTTTGAAAACATGAAAGAGATGAAGGGGAACAGAGATAAAAACGGGGATAAAATGTGCATTTGAAAAAGCGTAGTCGGGTGGAGTGTCTGTGGCACTGCGGGTATTCATACACAGGGAGACAAAGTGATTAGAGGCATGTGCTGTAAGCTTTAAACTGATTAAATGAAAAGGTTTTGTTCTCAGAAATCCTTAATTGCTTTCATTACAAGTTGGTTGAAGGGAACAGCACTCGACTCAGTATGTGCCAAATTATGCTGGTTCAATTTATCTCTGAACTGGGAGGCTGGAGAGGCGTGATCACCGAGGTGATAGCGCTCCAGCTTCCCACTTCTGGGCACTTTAGTATTCTTTATTGTTTCTTTATGGGCACCATTATGACAATAATAATGATGTAAACACCAATCTTAGTTGTATTTTTTTTCACATTTAAACATCGCTAAACCATCTGGTCTTAAAGCATTAAAAATCAGCATGTATACAGCTGACTACAATTATAAACTTCTACAAAGAGTCAAAGGCGATGCAAGTAGCTTCCATTTTGAAAAAGGCAGTCAGGTTTGGTTCTATTCCTCCAATTTTTTTTACCACTGGTTATTCCATCTTCCAGGGAAGCTGCTGTGGAAATTAAAGTATTTATTATTTATGCTAATGTAGTGTTCATCAGTACAAGGATTGGATTGTAAAGTGTAATACAACTTAATTTGAATAAACTTTACCTACTAAATAGTTTTACTATTATATAAAGAGATAAAGATACAAACTGATGCTCCCAACCTGTGGCTTTTGTGTGTTTGGCCTCCTTCGGTGTCCTGCTCACTGTGAATGGTAGCGTTATAAATATGGACATTTGTTCAACCTTGTTTGTTACAGTAACAGTCTTTAAAACAATTTAACTACTAACCTGACTATCAGAAGGTTTAGAGGGATGGTTATTTCCCCACGGATGTTTCCTGCTTTACTTGAATAGTATTGTTCTGTCCTTTTTCCCTTCTTTAAATAATGCATTTTTTATCACTCCTCTAGCTGTAGATATTGGCAAATTTAAGAAACTATCATTTTTTGTAGCCATTCTTAACTATTTGGAATAGTCTCTCCATTTGTCTATAAGAACATTTGTGTCCTAGAAGGCAGACAGTACTGGAGACAATGAACTATTTGTAAAGTTATAGCATAGATTTACAGAAACCTTCAGATGAACAGATATTTTTTTTACTTCCACTAAAATTTAAACATAATTTATCAAATCATATCAATTTTTATTTAAAAGGTGCTTTCTCAGCATTAGTACTTTATAAGGTAAAACAGTTTAAAAACAAGCCCATACCCCTTAATTCTGCCTCTCAAATAAAAATAATAGTAAACAACTGGCTGGATGCTGTTTACGAGGAGGCAATACTTTGGGGATCCATCCACACCAGAGGCCAGCCCCACCACAACCACAGGGGGTGCCACCACAGTAACCACCCAGATCAGGGAAAGCCAGGGTTCACACCACGACCACAGGGCAGTAGTGCAGGATCGCTGGCCCTCCAGACAGGGATGGTTACTATGGCAACAACCCTGCAGGTTGAGCAGCCAGAGCCCCCAGTGTGGCGGACCCCCATGAGGAAACTAGAGTTAGTGTTAAACTGTCTAAACAGGTACAAAAAGCAAATAAAATCAAATATTCTTGAAAACAATAGGAATAAATGAAAACAGTACAATTAAAAGACATAAAAGAGTTAAAAAAACTAAAATATTGGCATAAAACAAGACAACAGGCAAACCAAAAATAAATAAATAAATAAAGGTAGGCAGGTAAACATATTTAAATACTTACATTATTAAATCAAATTCAGGTAAAAGCTAAGCTAAAGGTGGGTCTTCAGTCTCTTTTTAAAAACATCAACTGTGTTTTCAGCCCTGAGTGTTGGGATCCGGAGCCTGTTGCTCCATCTTTCCTCCAGCAGAGTGCGCCTTGGGTCTCCTGGGCTGGAGCCCTCA
>JAUZNJ010040282.1:0-10421 GCA_034780135.1 Jordanella pulchra | reverse complement strand
CTAAATATTGCAATATGCGATATTATTGCACCATCATCTTTTCTTTATTCTAATCTATTTATTTCGCAAATGTGTTTATACACAAATGTGTATATTCTTAAATTACCAACTACATGACAAAATTTCCTTTGAAACATGCCGCTTAAACATTAAAAATAGGTTATAAAAAAGACATGGCAATTTTATAACACCTTATTGAACGCAGATCAAAGGGCAGTAATGGCACAGATATGCTTCATTTCTCCAACTGAACTGAATTTCAGAAGAAGGCTGAACTTTTAAAGGCAAATTTGACTGCAGCATCTTTGATTAAAAAAAAAACAAGTGCCCGTTTTGTTATGTTTTTTTTTTTTTTACTTAAGAACGCCTATACAAAATTAAATGTAACAGGCACTATAATTCTTAATTCACACACAAACAAATGACCGTGATTTAAAGCTCAGCCATGTCCTTGTTGCGGGCAAGGAAAACCAGAAAACCAACATATTAACCTTATGCGGTTTGAGAGAGGATCTGAGAGGGGTGACAACATTTCCAGTGACACTGAAAACCCTTTCGGACGGTGCGCTTGTGCAAACACACATGTACCTGCATGCGACTGTGGAGAGCAAGGGGAATCTCTCTCCACAGTGGAAAATGGCACCATCTCTTCAACCAGGTACCGTGTAACAGTGGCTGTTAGGCGTTTATGTCTGTCACTGTCTCTGCTGTACTTAGTGACTCGAGCAAAGGCTTCGCCGAATCCAAGCTGTCGGCTGGCAATGACAAGACCTGCCCCACGACTCTGTGTGGCAGGAGGCGGCGGTAGCCGCACCGTAACAGCTGGGTGGTAGCTAGCTAGATGAGCCCTTAAATTCGTTGTGTTTCCACATTTTACTTGAACCGTTTTGCCGCATATTTTACAAATTACCTCATTTAAATTGTCTGGCTCCTCCTTTTCATTTGGCTGAAAACCGAAATGCTCCCAAAGGGGCGAAGTAACATTTGGTTTTGATACTAGTGCAGCTGCCATTGTATCCTTCCCAACTGTTGTCCCAAGATGCGGTGATGGCGGTGGCCGGTTATGTAGCGCGGTGAGCATCTTGATATCGCGATATTTTATTCGTGCGGTTACCGTGACAGCCCTACTCGGGACGCCGGCTAGACCTCAATCTCATCTGCCAAGCAGGCATTCAGAAACACTGCGTCCAAATCTGCTTGGATCGCAGGAAACAACTTCTGGGAACGTAGGCAGGCTTTAGTCTCTCGGCCCCGCGAGTAGACTACTCCGGAGGCATATGGTTGCTAACTGGGTTAGCTTCAGCTGAATTGATCCGCACACCTTACCTGGCTCACGCCAGTGGCTGAAACGAGGGCGGCAGGGCGCTTGGCAGCACACGGACACTTGCTTATATGATCTCGGTTGCAGGATGTGATCTCAGAAGAGTGGCCTTTATTTACTTCATTGGCACTTGATCTCAACAGACCGATCTGTTATTATTATGTATTTCCAACATCCCTGAGAAAACTGAACTCATCACTTCCTTGTTTTCTCAGAGAGACGAACCACAGACTGTTGCGCTCTGGATTGGAGATTCTGATTAGATTCTCTGTTAAGTCAATCAATAAACCTTTAAAACAACTCTTTTGGTTACGTTCTTAAATGTTTAGAAACAATTGTTTGAGAGGGTAACATTTAGTTTCAACTGTTTTTCAAAGTTGAATTTTAGGCAGCTTATTTCTATTTTTTTACTTTCCATTAGGACTGCTGTAAAAGACTTAGATGTAGGAATTGGCTGGGCCAAATATACACTGTATTTTTATTGATCATGTCAGCAAAGAGACCATTTGTTTGTCCCATCTATGCTATCCATTTGTTTTATATATTCCTCATATCCCTATCCTTCCAATACACAATTCAAAGCAAAAGCTTTATGCAAAATTTTAGAAAAAGTTTTTTTCACTGTGTATTTATATTGAATACTACAATTAAACAAAAGCATTTGATATAATTCTTGGGTTTTAGTTAAGCTAGCAAAAGGCAGATTTAAAATAGTGTTTTGAAGAAATACTTCCTAAAAAATGGAGTGGAAAGAGAGAGTAATACATTCGGCAATAAGAGACTCGGAAGCCAGATATGAATTTTAAAGCATGTGTAACTGAGTCGGAGTCACTGAAATTGATTTCCTCTTATTAAGTCAATATTTCTGAGAATTTAAATTCAAAACCTTTAAATGCCATCATATCAAAATGTTCATCATTCACACTCCTACACAGACATTTAATTTCACTTTGGGTGAGATGTACTTATGTAAATTCAAGTAATTTACACATATTAATATTTTAATGCATTATCAAGATGATGGCTTCCTCACATCGTTCAGATGAATGGCAGCCAGATGGTAAAATAGATGAATAAAATAATGAAGAGTCTAATGGTGCCAGAAATGTTTATCCCTGTTTATAAGAATATAAAGTGATAAAGTGGTCCTCACATTTTACATTTAAAACAAACAAACAAGCTGCCAAACACCAACTGTCTGCACAGCTTGGAATTATATATTGGTGTCTGAATAACAAGCTGTATAATGTAACTGTGAGAACCCAGACTTTTTGAAACTTTTTGCTTGTTATTTTACACCATTACAATTTATGAACAAAACCAGTAAGTAGTGGCTGAAATAGAGAAACAACTCCTGTGCTTAAATAGTTTATACCTTGAGGTCAAAATGCGTACATTTAAATTGACTAATCTCAAAGATTTTCCTAAATGGACATAGTCATGTTTTATGACATTTTTTTTATTTATATGCCAGTAGTTCACACTGGTTGCACAAAGTTTTTCTGAAACATGACTGCAAATTGTGCTTTGCTCAGTTTGTTGGTAAAAAATAAAAACAGTCATGTTTATTTACAATTACAACAGCACTTGACCAGAGGTACGATACTGTGTATGTAAGCAGGAAGTAAACAATGAAGCAATGGGCTAGGCAAGTAAACAGCTTCTTGTGGAGTTGTAAAAGTAATAAAGAAAAGTCCAAGATTCAGTCTGGAAATATGCACAAAAAACTCTGATTGAAGACAAATAAAACTCAAATAGTGTTCAAAGTATAGTGTGAATGTTGGTGTTCACTGATACAGAACTAAAGCTGCAGAGGCATTTAAATGTCACTGTGAAGCTGACGAATGTGTGACCAAACTTCCTTAACTATACTAATACCAGTGATAGCAATGCTAATCGTAGTCTACGGTCCAAGTTCAAACGGAATTTCACAAAGATTGATTGAAATGAACCTGGAGGGGGGCACAGTTTTCTGTCATAGTTAGTAAACTTCAGAAGACTACTCAAGATAAGAATTAATGAGCAATACATGGAAATAACATTTAAATGTGTGTCATCTTCACTCAATCCATTAAAAAAGTTTTAACCAATCACTTTTCATTTTTATTTATTTAAATGAAGTGTTTGTTACTTTTATAATGTGTCCCTGCTTGCGTTTGGTAGTAAACAGATGTTTTTTTCTCCTTTATGTTCTGGTAGAAGGCTGTGGGGATAATTCACTAGAACTTAGAGTTGTTGTAGATTATTTCATTTAAGAACTGTTGCTTTTCAGTGAGGCCTTGCAGGACATTTGGGCTTGGTCGGGCTTTATTATGTTGCTGCGTATTGCCACCATCTGGCTTTCTGGTAGTTCTGCAGTAATATGAGCAGATGGCTCTATGTGATTATATATGTTCTTCACAGTCATAATGGTATTTTATTTTGTTTCAATAAGGACTATTTAAACACTATCAGAACAAATGCTTGGTGTAGATAATCTTACTTCATCAAGATAAAATACTTTTTAGCCTTTTATGTGTGGGCATTTAATGTGACTATGCCACTTTAACAAAACGGAAAATCTAATCCCAATCAGAGCCATTCTGCACAGGTTTTTTTCAGTTTCTCTCCTTGCGTGCCTGGGTTTTCTCTCTCAGTAATCTGGCTTTCCTTCTAAAATACAAGCAATGCATAATTTTTTTGTTTGATGTGTTTCTGTGATCGACAACATTTTTATGTATTTACAACCAGATAGAAAGTTGTCAAACAAAATCACATATTGTACATCGATACTGTAATTATATTCACCAATTGGTAGAAAGACTTCTTTTTGTTTGTCACTAAATATTGTTTCAGCAAAATACGAAAGGTTTAATCTCATCAGCAAAGGGCTACGGTGAAAAAATACCTTATAACTGGTTTGTCATAGGTTTAAATTAAAACAGAGAAAAAATATGTCTCTCAGCAATCCCCCTGTTCCACTTGGTGTAGATAAAGGATTGTTTGTGCTTTTAACTTTTGGGAGAAAAGCAGCAGTTGCAATGAAGCAGTTTGTTTTTGTAGCTTATAGTATGGAATCAGCCTTAGTTTTGAAGTAACTGTTTTCCATAAGAGGTTTGCACTATGAGTAGTGGATCATTCCGTAGACTGTAGACCCTGTGCCTTAGCTCCTTTCATAGTCAACAAAAAGCCCAAACTAAAAAAAACTAACTGTATGTATATATTTGGACCTCTCGGAGAAAGAATAACTGTTCAGAAAAGAATTCAAAACATTTCTGAGATGAGTTTATTAGTGATTTTTAGTTGAAAATAATAGTTGAGAATAAAATTGACTGTTTCCATCCCTAAGCACATTCTCTGCATGCAGTAGAAAAGTGCCACTTCAAATTGTAAAATACACTATTAATAAGTCCTTGCTGATTTAAAAGATAAAAAAAATGTATATCAAAATCAAAATAGATTTTTTCAGATTCTTTTCTTTGTCAAAAGCCATCAAGTCCATAAGACAGATAAGTATGCTTTACAAGTATGTATGGTCATGTATTTCATTATCAACCCAGTCTTTGAGAGAAGGTGCAGCAATGATGAAGTTTTAGCTCCAAGGTAAAAATTGATATTTTCACATGTTTTGAACTATATTTGCTCTGAGAGATACTCTTTGTTTACAGGTAACAGGTGTTTACAGGTTTGTTTACATACCTCAAGAATCTAGTGAATCTGTAATTACTACCTTAGTCATCCATAGTGTAACCCAAGGTATGTCTTCGTGATATCAGCCACTTCCTTTATCTAATGGTGGTATGCACCATGTAGGGGCTTGTCCTTCTATGTTGTCTGCTCCTCTAGCCCTTCTCTCTCATTGGGTTTCTGTTGTCTGAGGTTTCCGTTTAGCGGTCCGTCCTTTGGGGCCATCTTCTTAATGTACTTTTGGATTTTGGATGTCTCTTCCTGGATAGTGGCTCTGATTCTCACTAGTCCCCGGCCTCCCTCGTTCCGCTTAATGTATAGTCTCATGGTGCTGGACTTGGGGTGAAACCCTCCATGCATGGTAAGGAGCTTTCTAGTCTTGATATCCGTGGCTTCTATCTCCTCCTTTGGCCAGCTTATGATCCCAGCTGGGTATCTGATGACTGGCAGTGCATACATGTTGATGGCCCGGACCTTGTTCTTACCATTAAGCTGACTTCTCAGAACTTGTCTTACCCTTTGGAGGTATTTGGTTGTGGCCGACTTCCTTGCAACCTCCTTATGATTTCTATTAGCCTGTGGGATCCCAAGGTACTTGTAGCTGTCCTGGATATCCCCAATGTGGCCCTCTGGCAGGTCAACCACCTCGGTTCCGATCATCTTGCCTCTCTTGGATACCATCCGGTCACACTTGTCTAATCCGAATGACATCCCTATATCATTGCTGTAGAGCCTGCTGGTGTGGATCAGCGAGTCGATTTCTCACTCATTCTTGGCATACAGCTTGATGTCACCCATGTAGAGCAGGTGGCTAATTGTTACCCCACTTTGGAATCGGTATCTATATCCAGTCTTGATGATGATCTGACTCAGGGGATTCAAGCCTATGCAGAACAGCAGCAGTGACAGTGTATCCCCTTGGTATATGCCGCACTTGATGTTGGAGTTCTTTATGAAGGCAGTCAGTGTCCTGTTGATTTTGTAGAGTTCAAGGCATTCCAGTATCCAAGTGTGTGGCATAGGCTTTCTTGTAGTCAATCCAGGCAGTGCACAGGTTGGTCTGCCTCTTCTTGCAGTCTAGGCCGACAGCTCTGTCTAGCAGTAGCTGGTACTTGGCTCCTCTGGTGTTACTGCCAATGCCTTTTTGCGCCCCGCTCATGTATGGGTCTTAGTCGCTATGATGCCTGACATGAGTTTCCATGTTGTGCAGAGACAGGTTATTGGTCGGTAGTTGGATGGGATGGTTCCCTTCTGGGGGTCCTTCATGATTAGGACTGTCCTGCCCTGTGTTAACCACTCTGGCTGGGTTATTTGTGGTGCTAGGCGTTCATGGAGTGCAGTTAGCTTCTTCAGCCAGTAAGTGTGGATCATATCAGGGCCTGGGGCTTTTCATCTTTTATACTCGTTTTTTGGATGTCTGCCATTGAGATGGTTACTGGGTCTTGTTCAGGGACGTTGCTGTGGTCAGCTCTTAAGTCCACTAGCCATGGGTGTTGTGTTCAGTCGGGTGGCCAGAGCTGTTATTCTGTGTTTGGCAGTTTCGAGTGCTTCAGAGATGGACATCTTTTTGTATTTCCTGGGTACCCTTTCATTGATGTTCTGTGGCTCATGCTGATCTGTTGTCCTAGCCCCTTGCTGTAGTTTTGTTGAAAAACTGCATTAATCTCCAGCTGTGGTAGAAGTAGGAGATTGCAAATGTTGGAACACTGTGCCACTAGGTGTTTCTTTGTTAGTTCTGATTATGGGTGTCGAAGTATCCATAGGTCCAGCATTCTCTGCATATATCCCTTCTCTCTGGGATTGCTGTTATAGTAGCATTCCATCAATGCAGTATTTTCCGCTCTAGTCCATGTATATCTTGTTCCTGTAGCCCATTTTCCATCAGGTTGCCTTGGTTTCCTAGCACCTGAAGCAGTTGGTAGGACTCTATAATCGTTATCACTCATGACTGAAGTAGGCAGGTGTAGCATTAGGGGTCTTGCTGAATGATGTTTATTTGCCTAGGTCGAGACTATCTATCCATCTATATATATATATAGATATATATATATATATATATATCTATCTATATATATATATATAGATAGTTTTAATTATATATATACAGAACATTAAACATCAACATTATTCATTTTCATCTTGTCTTTTAATTTAATTTTACACCCTAATGTTTTTGCAACATCACCCGATTTACCAATTAAACACAGTATAGCAATCTGTTATGTTCAAGTTCAATGTTGGCTAAACTCATTCTGACATTTGCCTCCATTTTGAGACTAAAGCTTTATTGCATTTTTTAAAATTATGATTAAAAAAACAACAGACACCTTTTTATTGATACAATCTAAATTAGATTGTCATAAAACCTTTAATTCAGACAAACACACTTTTAGCACTCAATGAACATATTTGTTATCATTCAAGCTTAAGGCAGAAATATTTTTCAGCTGTTTGCTTATAGTGTTGAATCCTGCCAGTGTTATGGTTTCTGCGTTTAGAGACTCCACTTTATAGTTAATTATATCGTCCCTGCGTAATAGAGAGTTTCAAAGTAATTATTGTGAAGGAGCTGTTAGTTTAAATAATATCTATCAGTTAGCACTCATGAATCAGAAAAGAGTGGTGCAAAAGAAATAATGATAATGACAATGACTTATCCTTTAGTGTGTCATTAAAGTGAAAGTTGCATCCTCCCATTTTCATCTTCCATATTTTATTGGCCGACCATTAAAATTGTGTTCTTGCCACAGTCTGACTTACCCCCTTTCCCCCAAGATTAACTGTCTTCTTAATGAAGAGAGATGGTATTGAAAAGGTGAAGCATATTTATTGTAATATTTATATATTTATTGGGAATTGAACTGAGAATATAACAATGTGTATATCCCTTCCTAGGTTATGATATTTTCAGTTCCTAGAGATTTTCATCAAAATGGATAACAGAAAAATCCATGAGCATTAGCCTTCTCTCGGTGGCTGACAACAAGTACCTCTGATTCCCTTTCAATGTGTCTTACTGTATTCTGAAGCTGAGGGATGATGAAAGTATATCCTCTGCCTTAAAAACCTTCATTATATGGGCTCACTTTCTTTAAGGTATGTAGCTCATTACATATGAACATCCATAGTATTCTTTTTTTTATAAACTAGTCTAAAACATACGTTTTTAACCATTTTCTTTTGTCTTCATACAAGCAACGTAAAATTTATTAATTCCTCTGGAAACTATTTAGAAAAAATTTTTTCCATCTCCATACGCATTACAATCATCAGTTTAAACATTATATTCCAGTGACTGAATTATGAATTAGCCAGGTTTTCAAATCACCGGAGGACTTGCTACCATAGGGATGCAATGCCTCCACATTGTCTTATCACACATATAATATGCAGTTTAATAACCAGATAACTGTTTTGGCTGAAGATTATTTTGACATGCCGAATAATTTAATCTTATGAATGCTAGAGCTCTTGCTAGCTTAATTGGTAGGTTTACTACATTTATATATGATATTATCATTTTTACAAATGGAATTGGTTTCCTTTCATTAACAGTCTAAATAACGAGCTATACCACTCTTCTCCTGTTGTTATAGTATAATTGATTTGAAATCCTATGTGACCAATTATGGTGGTCTATCTGAAACAAAACTTTCTGGGCTAATATATGTACCCCATTAAAGCTCTGCAGACAGAGATCCACATTCACAGTGAATATAGTAACTCTAGATGTTTTGATTTCTAGTTAGCTGGCATGTACATTTATATTTGCAATGCTATCTTTATGTTGTTTCTGTTTGTGAGATCTACGTCATCCATAATTAAAAAAAAGATTTTTGTGGATCGTAAATGCGAACAATTAAAAATCATCTTTAAATGTTAAGTAACAAATTAATGGATAAATCCTATCTACCATACTTTTTGAACAGTATCTAATAACTGTTTGCCAATACAAAACTGAGAACTGATGTCCCATTGCTCAATAATAACCCAACAGATTTGCTTTTACAAGTGGACCATCATGGCTGTTGCTATAAGATTCGACTTATTATCTATGTATGAAACTTTATTAGAAAATGTTTTGGAAATAAATTACATGCACCGCATACAGAAAGAGAAGGTAGAAAGGTAGAAGAGATAAGAACCAAGAAAGGGGAAAAAGAGACAGAGAGAAATTACGGGAGGGAGAGAGGCCTTATACTGGAAGGGCCGTACCCCAGTCACTATAGCGTTAAGGTCCAATGGGGGCTGCAGTCGCGAGCCTGCAGACTTCACCACAAGACTTTGCCCATGTGAGCTCAGGGACATCAGATCAAGGGGCTACACTACTCCCAAGTGGAAATCCCATGGACCGGACTAGCAGCGACTGGGAATGAGACAGCACCCTCCAAAGCACCCAGCCTCGCAAACAAAGAATAATAAAATCTGCCAGTGGACAGAGCTTCTAGTCAGAGATTGCGATATAGTTTATCACTAGCACTTCACAGTAAAAAGGTGTTTGATTTGATATTGGCCAATTGGATTTCTGCATGGAGAATTTTGCTTAAGGTTATAGTATTGACATTTGTCTAAAAATGCTAGTTAAACTATCTATTTGCTCCTGGATGTTACAGCCAGTAAAATGAGGTACACTTTACCAATAACATTTTCATAGCTTTACTTAAACAACCTGAGCTCAAATAGTTATTTTCACATTTTTAAGGTATATTCTATTGGTTGTCTTTTTACAGTTCATCTCCTCAGCAACCCTAGCCACCATCCACTTTCTAACAAACATATGTTTGAGCCTGATGCCTTGCCAGACGAGGACACAGGCTTTTTTAGGCCACTCAAAAAGCCCACTACCCTCTTGAGAGCAATGCATTGTTACACATCTCCATGTCATTGCAGATATCAGCAAAGATTTATCGATCACAACCATAACACGATCTTTCGAGCTCAGATGGGAGCCGATCACCCAGTGGGATATCACTGGTTTTGTGGCTGTAGCTGAAGGATTTGGATGCTAAGGCGGTTGCTATGGTGCATTCTCGGATTTTGCTGACCCATATGAAAAAAATGTTATGCTTTTTGTTAAAAATAATCGTCCAGTCCTCACTAAGAAAAAAATAAGGCTTCATTATTCTTATTTGCTAACTTTTTATCCCATATTTATTAATCAATTTGATTTAGTTGTTGCAAGTAGATGCAAATTATTTTTTCTTAGCATCAAAATTTCCTGAACGACACAAAAACTAAGTATTATGCAATAGTCTGGAGACATTATTTCAGTCATGATTTGCTGATTAATAATTATCTAATCACTAGCAAGCAATCTCTTTTGTTGAATTGATTCTCAGAATACATTTAAATGTTTGAACCCATCCATCCATCCATCCATCCATCCATCCATCCATCCATCCATCCATCCATCCATCCATCCATCCATCCATCC
>JAUZNJ010040281.1:0-10422 GCA_034780135.1 Jordanella pulchra | reverse complement strand
GAACTTATTGGAAACTCAAGACAGACATGACATTATGTTTTTTACAAGTGTATGTAAACTTTTGACCACAACTGTATCTACTAACAAAATGAGCAACAGCAAAATTTAAAAGACCAAAATTACAATTACTACACCAGCAGGATGTAATAATTTATCATTTTGTATTAAACCAGAGAAATTTACCAGTGTATGAATTAAAAAAAATGTCAAACATCACTTTGTATTTTTAACAGAGGACCTATAGTTCATAGACAGTAACCTCATCTGGAAGCTCTCTCTATGCTCTCCTAACCAAAGCCCTTGGAGAATATCCAGTTTATTAGCCCCTCATCCCTTTCCTCTTCAGCTCTGAAGACATTAACACCTTTGAATTTAAAAGAGTAGCAACACCCCTTTAATAATACCATGTCTCCAGAGTATCAAAATGTTCAAACAGCTCGTCTGTCCATTTCCAAATAGAAGTTTGGGGTTCTAACCCCCCTTTCTTTGGTCCCTTACAGACTATGTCATGTCAGCAGCTCTCGACAGTCAGAGCCAAGAGTGGTGCAGGGTTACGCAGCCTGGACATCCTGCCATGTGGAGGGTCTCAGACTGGAGCTGTTTTATTAGCATCTCTCAGGGGGGTAGCTTGGTAAGGAGAGTGGAAAGCTAAACAGATAAAATAAAGTTGGAGGCTGTGGTTTGAACAGAGCAGCTATTCTGGCTGGGAGAGGGCGACGTGTAGTTTTTCAGCGAGAATGAATACCGCAGCGTGCTGATATCACATCACGGTAACACAAACTGCTGCTTTAACAAGCTCAAAAGACCAAAAACATGAGGGGGGGTAATGGTAAGGCTTTCACTCTGAACATTTATATTTCATGCCTGTCTCATTTAGGTTATGAATTTTGTATAAGCAGCTGGGAAGCCAAAGCAAGTGAATATCCATGTAAAAACAGTGTCCATGAATGCTGTGATGTCAGGAAGCACAGGGTGGGTGGTTAACCAACACACAGACGCGTGATACACAGTCTGGGGCTGTTATCCCCCCGTGAAATGGCTGCAATCTTGAGTAATTGGTCTCCATAAGCCACTGAATGTTCTGAGCTTCCCTGACAAATGTAAAAGCCATAGAAAAGCAGCTGCCAGACCACAAAGACCAAGCACTCACAGGCATTTTCTGTATGACGGAGTGAAAGGGCCGCAGAGCGCAGGAAAAGGCATGAGTGACAGAACGGAGCTGAGAGAAAGAGAAAGAAACTTGCTCTGTTCTGCCTCCTACCTTTACTAGTATCCATCTGTGCTCCATTCATACTGTCTGGAAGACGGAACGCTCTTTGTCTCCGCTCTCTCAAGTCATAAAGAACACATTAGCTAACAGGGAGCCGCAGCGAAGATATTCTTCACCCCCCGATAGTGGCTCTGATTACAGCTGTCCTGTAATGGCTCCTAACTGCCTCTGTTTCGAACCCTCACTGTTAAGGACTCCTGCCACCTCAAGCATTCCCCCGGGGCATTAATGTTCGATCACCTTTCCTGAAACCGTGTTTGCGTGCACATGAAAATGTAGTGGTGTCCCATTTCTCGCTGTCCTTTTGAGAACAAATCTTTATATATCCCTAAGGGTGCGAGGTCAGGCTTGGAGGGAGCGTAAATGGAGAAGAGCTTGGATGGGGGACTTGATGATGGGCATGCTGGCACAGGTGACCAGTAGAGGGGACGAGTGGAAAGCTGGCCAGACAATCTCCAGCCAGGGGTCTGCGCAGGCTGGCTCTCAGGGGGGGATGCTTGGAGCTGCTGGCTGACAGATTCTCTACAGGTTTGGCTGTCATGTCCAGACTCACTGAGGCTTTGAAATAACAGTAGCATGTAATGTGTGAGATCCATCCAGTTCACAGCAATCACACCGACACTGTCACAGCGGTGTAAAGCTGCACTGAAAGACAAGGCAACTGTGGACTAGACCAGACCATATCACCCCAAACATGTCTCTTGTGCATTCGGCAGCAGATGGAAGCTCTCTTGTGATGTTTTGTCACTAATAGTGCTGAGAGAGAAGTTGGAGGTGGCGGTTGTCAGACAGCTCAGATCCTAGTTGTCTTGATGGCTCCTTTTTTTGTCTATTTCATAACTAAATGAATAGAATAACAGTAAAATAGTTGCTATATTAGTATTAGTATAGTATATTAGGCGTTTTGACACAGAAATGAGGAAAAGCACTCGATGAAGTTAAAATTGTGCCCAAAATACACATACATTATAAAAACTGATATGGGCTGGTTAATTTAAACCAAACATATGTAAACTAATCTCCATGGGAATTTTTTATGTTTTATGTGCGAAGATAAAATAGAGAGAAGCTCCCAGTATGTCACAAGCATAAATGCATGCTTCTTCTCCACGCTCGTGTCTTTATTTTTATGAGCATGTAGCTTATCTATGACTCGCGTTTGGACTTGTTTCTGTCAACTTTTGACACTTCAAGGGTGAAACTAACCTGGGAAAATAAACTGCCTGTGACTGGCTACCTTTAAGGAAATTTCAACTTTTAAAACCGTACTGCTTTTCTTCCTGGTTGTGGCTAGTTACGTTAGCAAGGATTCTTCAGGCTAATCACTGATATCTTTATTAAAAATTAAATTCATACTTCTATACCTGTCATTAATTTAGCTTTTTAAGAACACAAACAATAAAAAATGCTTAATAGAAGCTGCAAACTGAGTAGAAATGTAAACATTTTATATATAAATTAGAGTTAATAATATATTTCCTAATATGAACAGTGAAGCTAACGTTAGCTTAGCTTAGATTTCCAAATTTAACAATCCTTTTACAGCATATTTCTACCGCTGTCAGAACACATTCATAATTGTGTTTAACTAAATTATTTAATGGCTAATTCACTAAAACCATTTTAACCTTTTTTAAGAGAGCAGCTATTAGCCTGAAGATGCTTTGCTGAGTTAATTCTGTAAGAAATCTTTTTTCAAGAACCTTTTACCATACGATTATTCATAAAAAAAATAAATAATCAACAGATGAATCGATTAGCAAAATAATCGTTAGTTGCAGCCCTAGTGAAGCGAAATCAAGAGTTGTGCAACGGGTCTTTCTTGTCAGTCATTCTGGCAGTTTAGTGAAACAACAGTCATTCGGACTGACAGGCTTAAAACATACAACTGCCTATTCTCGATTATAACCACATGCTCATAACCCCCCACATCTAGTTACAAACATCAGCTTCCTTTACTCTTCATATACTTTCTTATTAATTTGTTTATAATTGACTTCATATAATTGAGCCAAATTTTTTGTTAATATAACCCCCAGGTACTCTATTTGTAATTGATGCCAATTAAATTGGTAGCTATTTATCAGCTTCCTGTACTCTTGACCATCTATGTCTCACAGAGACGTTAACGGTCAACCCAATGCCTCCCCGGCTGTATTTCTAATGTCTGAACTGGAAAACTGTTGATGTCTGGCTACTCTCGTAGAGTTGTTTTATTAGTAATTCAGTTGTCTGAGCTATATTTCACTCTGTCTTCTTAATTCCAGTCAATATCGTCCAAAATAGTTCTAGGTTTAGATTTCGAATTGATTCCCAAAGCCTGATTTTTGACCTTACATCGACATTCCCAGGAGAGTGAGAGAGACTGAGTGAATGAAGAGAAATCTGTCCCCAGAGTGTTCCTCTTACTCTCAGATAGACCAACTGGTTTTACACATCAGGCATCCTACTAAGATTAGGTTGAACACAGCTTGCACTCGATGTTAAAACGATTTCAGAAGAAACTCGCTCCTCAGGGGGAATAGCTCGGACCTGAGGATCGAATGGCTGTAAGTCTGTCCAAGTATCAATTTGCATGTAGGCTTTTCTCTTCCTAAACCCTCGCTGACATTAGAGGCAGCCAGCGTGTCTACGTGCATGTGTGTCAAGCACCGTCTCATCAGGTTTCACTGCAGTCAGATTAGTGGGACACTTAAGGGCCAGGAACCAAGGTGCTATTAGCCTTCTTTTCTCTGAGCAGCTCTTACTAGCTTTTAGCTCTGCAACAAGGGGACTGGCCGCTTTTGACGAGCACGCCTCGCCCTCCTGTTTTAAAGCCTCTGAACAGCCTTATCAAGCAGGCTTTTCAGAAGAACGGCACAAAAACACTGAGCTGCTGGCATGCTCCACAGTGATGAGCTACGGCTGTAGGTCTGGGATACTTAGCGAGGAAGGGCGGGTGAAGGGAAGGCTGGGGGGGGGATTTGAGCTGTTTATTTGAACTGCGCCGTCGTCCAAACAGTCAGCTGCCTCTCGGCTCCCTCTTAAAACCCTGGAGCTTAAACTGGGATTGTGGTGTTGGTGGGGAGAGAACAACTTGATATCCCCCTCTGGGCAGGGGCTGCCCTGAGCTTGGGTTACTTCAGGGGAACAATGGCGGCTCTGTTCACGGCCTCCTCGAGGCTTTGCTAGTGTCAAACGTGGCCGTGGTTGGGTGGGTGGGGGGTATTCATGCATCATAACAGCCGTCTGCAAAGTGTTTGAGCTCCGGCTTTAGAGAACACAGCTTCCTAGAGACCCCGTCTCAGAAAGTTAAGGACTAAACCAGACGTCCGTACAGGAGCAACGGGTCAACTGCCTCAGGCCTGAACCAACGATCTATCCCCCCTCCCTTCACTTCTGGGATTTTTTTTTTTTGTTCGACACTGTTTACAGTATAATCTGACACGTGGAAGGAGGAGGGGGGGAAGTAGACCTCTGAAATCAAATAGCTCCCTCCAGAAGCATCCTAATCTGTAACAGATGGTGACAGTCTGAGGGATGTTGATAGATCTGGACAGGCTTCTAAGAACAGAGGCCAAAAAGTCTGTGACGACGAACTAAAAGATGGTGATAAAATGGAAAATTCTGCTGTTGTTTAGATCAAACACACATGCTTTTTAGATCACTTTTTCCCCCCAGAATACTCCTCTAACTTTACACACAAATGTTAAACATCCAACACACTTTAAACATGTCAACTTCACCCGGCTGACAATCCTTCCGCTGAGTGAACCCAGCACTAGGGGGGGATGTTGAGCCATGATCTGGCAGCTAAAGCTTCCCAGCTCACCTAATGGCTGATTGGGCAGAGACAGAGGTCTGTGGCCAAAATAATGAAATGTGAGTTGAGGAGGATGAAAGCCGTGCAGTGTGTGTGCTGGACAGAAACACATGCGAGGGATCTATGGAGCGCTGCTAACAAACCAGGATTCCTTCTCTAATCTGCCCCGAGGCTCATCAGGGCTTTATTTCTGCAACTGCATATTTATGAGAATCAGAGAGGGTGAGAAGAGAAGGGGAAGAAAAGCTAACCTCGTTTCTACTGGGAGCAATTAAAGCCGTGCTTTCATCAATCCTGATCAGAGTCACTTCGCTCTTGCTCTCTCTGAGCTTTCCTGTCTTTACACCTTCTCTTCTTTCTTCTGGCTTCACAGCAGTGGGCAGGAACACAGCTTCACCTGACATCTTCCCTTCCAGCAAACAGAACCAGTGTGGTAGATTATAAAGTGAGAACTTCTAACCCCACTCCTGTTGCCACTGACTCTGCTGCTCTAAGATCTCTTTGGTAGAGCTTCTAGTGCCTGGTGGCTTTCAATTAACTTATGGAGTGACAACACCTAAAAAAAAGGAAATGAACAAAATGCAAATCCAGGAATGAAACTTGGAACCTTTTCTTAATAAAAAAGATTCTCAGTGTAACATTTGTTTTTCCGTCCTTCCCTTTTTCAAGTGGTATTTTTTTGCAGATTTTATATTTTTACAGTTTTTCAAATATCTGTTTTTCAGATTGAGTTTTACGATTGCATTTTTTTCAAGTTTAGTTTCACAGATGACATTTTCTTCACCTTAGTGTTTCCTCTTCAGTACAGAAAAATTAATCAGAAAAAAAACCCCCGGCAAAACTGAAAAACCTTTTTTTGATTAAGAAGTGTAATTTCTTACACTTCTTAATCATATAATATTTAAATGACCCTGTATAATTATAATAAAGCAGTTTAAATGCATAAAACAAGCGGAACACTATGGCGATAGCCCTACTGCTCCACTTGTGAAAGAAAAATCTGTTGAGCTCTATTTGGCACCAAGATAATTATTCTTATTGCCACATCGCCAGACAGGACACTGCAAAAAAAAAAAAGAAGTGTAATTTCTTGATTGCAATTTCTGTTTTTAATTTTCCATTTATAAAATGTGTAATTTCATGGAAACAATAACTGAAAAAAATTCTCTCCATATTAACTGCACTAAATACTTTTTTTGAACCTGTTATGTTTATATGATGAAGTTTTAAAGAGGCTCAGTCACTTCCTCTGACTATAAAACAAATGCTTTCCAATTAAATTATTGCACCATGTAGGCCCTTTGTGTTTCATTCGTGTGTTTGACATATTTTTTTGTTCTATTTGTTAGTAAACTAAAGCATTTTGCATGTTTACCATAACAATGATGTATGAGACATTGAACATGCCTGCAGTGAGTTAACAACAAGCAAGAAGGTCATTGAAGGAGTGAAAAAAAAGTCTAAGATCAAGTGTGAAAAAGCATCGGATGCTATAAGTTAATCAGCAGAACTCGTATCCTTTTTCACAAGTAATGTAGGGATGCAAGATCAGTGAAAAAAAATCCCCAAAGAGTGAAAATGCTGCTGTCAGACACACATGGTGGATCACAATAAAAGGCTGGCTCATTTCAGACTGCCACTCCTCTGCTTATGCATTCGCACATGAACCTCCTTGGTACCATGTGGCCTCATTAAGGTGGTCGGCTCTCTCCAGCTCTTCGGCAATGTCATCTCAGCCATGGGGACCAAAGACGGATACCAGCATAATTGTCCTGAACACACAGACAGCGAACTGGGAACGGCGTGTTGGTGTGTGTCTGTGTGGTGCTTTGACCCTGTTAACGCGGCACAGTTGGCAGGGGACTGACTAAAGCCACGCTGGATCAGTGAACGCTGCTGGTGGAGGGGGGAGGGGGTCTCCTGGGGTGAGGAGAGAGCTGCTTTCAACACCTCCACCTTTTTCTTCACTTTCACTAGTCGGTGGCATCTTCATGTCAGCACATGACATGAAGAAAAAAAACACATGCTAGCTCAAATAAAAAACAGATTATTTTGGAGTTAAGAGGAGTAAAACCTATAAATATAGTGGTTTAAATAAATGCTATTTTCATACATTATTTCCTGCTTTACATGTTCTGTTCCAGTTTGTTTCACTCAGGAAGGTTTTATCAGTGCACTGAATGAATACAAATCAGCTGCTATTATAGGTGCTATTTAAATAGTGCAGGCGAGTAAGGAGCTAGGATGAACGTAGTTAGCATAGGGAGCTCCTAGGAGCTATTTCCTACAGTCCTTTCTGTGACAGACTGTATAGGAACAACCTACCTCTCAAAGTTTAACGAAAACACTTCTTTTTTCATCGGACTCTGCATAACACATGCTTATCTCCACAACTTGAACAGTTTAGGGTTTCATAATGAAACGTTCAGCCGTTAGCAACATTAAGGTAACTGTTTGTTGTAGCAGTTATTTTTCAGAAAGCTGTAGTCCTAGTTTGACCAGTGTAACGACGTCTGTAAGGCTGAAGACTGTCTGGATTCATCACAGCAGCTCCTTTCCTGCCCTGGATAATGCTTTTACTGTCGACCGCGCGAAAGGTGAAAAGATAGGAATTTGGAGCAACAATTTGATTTATTCAGATCGAACTATTGGACAAACACACATAGCAAAGAAGTAGCGTGTTTTGCATTATTAAGTGCTTCAACATATGTTGAGACTGTTTTTTAAAGATGGTAGAACTGCTTCAAGTTTTGTTCCAGCTGGGATTAGCCGCTAGCTTTATCCAACCAATGCTGATGACCTGTTGCAGGTAAGACATTAACTACTTTTAGCCTCTCAACTTCAAACCTTGAAGCCAAATATAGAGTTTTCTAAGTTCCTCATATTTCCACTGTAATCATCCATATTTTAAAATAAACAACATGTTTATATTAATCGTCCTGCAGCACCTGGACTGCAGCAGAATCAAGTATAGAGCTGCTGGCTGGCTGCTAAACCACCACATTTCTCAGCGTGGCAGACATGGGGGGGGGGTCAGCAGGAAATCTAAAGCCCTTCACTTTGATCTCTGGAGCTGAGCCCATTCAAATGTTTGTGTTTGAGATGTAGACCTTTAATTTTGGCCTGATGGGTTCCAGGCTCTTCGGGTTTAGCCTGGCATGTCGGATATAGGAGTGTTTACACAGTCTCCCTGCAGCTCTCCTGGTGCTGAAATAAGTGCATTAAGATGGATGGATTTACTTAGTCTCTAACCTCGGGGACTCAGGGAACAAACTCTGAATGACCTCTTTGTGCTGCTGGAAAGGACAGAGGGGATCTGGCCGCACCGTGGAGGGAGCGCCTCTCACTGACTCCCAAACGTACCAAGTCCTTCACTCAGATATGCATCAGTAATCTGTTCATCATCCTGGTTATGTTTAGTAAAAGCAAACATTTGAATAAAAAGCTGTTTCTCTGCAGAACGGCACGAGAAATAAAAACATCTCAGAAACTCGAAGCCAGATTAATTGGGGAACCAAACGAGAGAAGCTGGACTAATGAGCTGCAATCAATATGGGCCTTTAGATGTGATTTTGAACCATGTACAGCTGGAAATGGGGCCATTTTTCAATGTTCTGTAGAAGCTTGGCCTATTGTTTGCGGCAGAGAGGCAGTAAATCAGCCAGTGCTTCCCTTGATTTGTTAACCTTTGTTTGGCTGTGTCAGCAGTGAGGTATGGCTGGAGCGGCCCCCTTTCACTGCCATGAAATACATCTGTCTCCATAGTCCCCATCCTGTGGAGGGGGGAACCGAGCAACACAGGATATCGAGCTTCAAAGCTACGGAGTGAATTTTGTTCCATTATTATAGCAGGCAAACAACACGTTTTGTAAATGGAAATAAATAAAATGCAATCCAGAAATTAGATGTTGAAAATGTTTTAGTTAAAAAAAACGTTTTTGAGAGTAACTTTGCTGTTTTTTAATATTTAGCTTTTTACATCCTTTTCAAATAGATTTTACTGATTTTATTTTCTCATTTCATTTTATTTTTTTACAGATTTAATTTTTTCCTGATTAAATTTTTATAAATTGCCTTAATAAACTGAGTTTTACAGATGGGAGAAGTAGGGATGTATTTCTGCAGGGGCGTTAGCACCAACATTGTGTTGATCAGGATCATGCATTTCTATTGAGCTTGAAGTTAAGAGAGTGTGAAAATTGTGGAAAGTAATTTAAAAGTTTCATTTTTAGAGTGCAGTTTTTTTTCAGTATTTATACAAGATGTGTTTTTTTTTTTGCCTGCAACAATAATGAAACCAAATTCACTCCATACATTTAAGCTCCAAACAACAAAGAGAAGCTGTTGGATTCTGTTTATCACTTCACACAATTCTCAGACCAAGATATTCTTTTTCCTCAATTTACGCTCGTTTTGGAGTGAAACTAATGCAACTCTTGCATCTAAGTGACCCCCCACCGAGGCGGCTTCTGTCTGCAGCCGTTTCCCTGAATGCACAAAAGGCCAATAGCAGTCAGGTCATCTTTCCACCGCGCATCCGGTCAAGTTCCACAGGCGGCCTTGATTTCTCGACACTCCAACCCACACAGACGGCAGAGGTCAGCGCCAGGGCAGAGCGGGGAGCCTGGGGGCAGTAAACCAACACTGGTGCTGTGAAAGGCCAGCCCTCTCTTTCCAGTCCACTGAGTGAGTTAGGAAGCTGCCATGGTGATTTGTGGCGTGATTGTTGCTCTCTATATCACTTGAGATTACAGCAGGTGGCGGGCCCACAGCCTGGAAGCACACACTGCTCTATCAGCAGTCCTCCTCAGAAAACGGAGGAAAAAAAAAAAAAAAAACAAGCTCTTCGGCTCCCTCCCACACAGGAGTAATACGCTCACAGGCAATTTTGCTGCCAGCAGAGCTCTCTATGACGATCCAGGGAGCTCTTCAGCTCTGATACGTGCCACAAAAGTTCACCTCCGCTTCTCCATTTCCACTATTTTTTTTAAACAACGCCATCAGCGCCACAAATTACACCTTCCACATGGCACATTATTCTCCCCCCCCCCTGGTGACAGACGTACTCAAGCCTGACACACTTCACTGGTGGTGCTCTTCACACCAGCACCAGCCCGGGGTCTCACTGCAGCGCAGCTTCATTTTCACATTAACTCCAGTAAAGCATGCTGAAATCAGCCCCCGTGGCGACGGGTGGGGGGAGCACTGCGGTGTGCACTTCACCCCCGCGCTGAACTCCTCATCGTCAAACATTCGACATAAAGCTGCAGGAGACGTCTCTATCTATCTATCTATCTATCTATCTATCTATCTATCTATCTATCTATCTATCTATCTATCTATCTATCTA
>JAUZNJ010040280.1:0-10423 GCA_034780135.1 Jordanella pulchra | reverse complement strand
TTTTATGACCACAGTATTTGACATTATGAGCTTCTCATCAGTGAGCCAGCAGAACAATTGGTAAGATATTCCTGGTCTCCCATCTCACCCCCACATCCTGTTCTGCTTCAGATCACTCCTCTCAAGAGATCAGCACAAGTTCCTATAGGATCATCAACCTTTTCCACAGAAAAGAAATACTTTACATCTAAATAAAATGAGAAAAACTAATTCAGTGTACAGGAGTCTAATTATCACTATGACTATAGGGTAGTTAGTTGATTATACGTTCAATGACAAATGTGGAGCATTACAAAGAAAAACCAAAACATAAGTATGAATTTGAGGACAAAATGTTTATGTGCAGTAGTGAAGATTATTTTTTAGAGCTCTGACTCGCATCATCAATGTCCCTTTACGTCTGGATTCAGCACAGCAGTATGGAGGTCCTTTCATACCCAAGATAGTGTTCTTAATGTTGAGCCCAAAAAGGTGAGGAGCTAGGAACAGGAAGTAGGATCTACAATTTGGTGGCAAAGTCTTTCAGATCTTGGACTAGAGGTCCACAATAACAACTCACAACCTTTAAACTGCAAAACCTCCCAGTAGAGCAGCGTATGTCTGAAGCTCTGAGACAGAAAGGATATCACCATTAGTGAAACTCAACAGCTTGCTACAGCTTGTTACACTTCTACGTATTCTTCTACAGATGCATCTTACGAAATGGGTACAGCTATGGAGGAACTGCATCTGCCAAACAAAGGCTTTCTCTAACCGAAGCAGATCTTGCAGACTCATCTTCACCATAAAGAATGCCTCAGTTTTGCAATGAACCTTACCCTCTGCTTGGCTAAAGGGAACCTCAAACACAGTTAAAAGATTGTGTTTAATAAACTGTCCTCTTTGGCTTTTACTCTTTATTCTTGCTCTGCTCATTCTGATACTTTAGATTCCATAGAAAGCAAGAAGTCGGTTTGTAAGAAAACCAATGTTTATCCTGACAGAGGCTCAGGTGAGGAGTGAAAAGCTCTTGGAAAGAAGGATAAACAGCTCTTACAAACCCTTTTCTCCATAAAAGGCTACATGAGGTGCAGTGGCTGGACTTGTTTTTTCATACTGGGATTAGTGAGGTGGAAGGTTCTGGCTCCGAAAGGCTGAAAAAGTCTGACCTCAATTTCAATTGATGCATCTAAAACTGAAAGGAGTGGCTCTGCTTTCAATGCCATGATAAGACTGAGAAAGACAAGCAATACAAGAGTAAGATTAAAAAGGTTAAGTCACGGCAACATTTAAAGCTGAAGCAATTCATTAAAGATACAATAAAATGAATGAAGGTTATTCGTCGAAGACAAGCCACATTAACGTAAAGGAGCCCAACAGAGAGCTATGCAACTTAGAAAAGGTATAGAAACTATAACTTAAAAAAAGTAAACCAATTATGAAGTGGAATACATTATTTTCAACATTTATACCAGATGCAATTCAATCATTTGTCTTCAGAGGTTATCTAATGAGTAAATGGATTCACATTTGCGGGACTATTTACAAGTTCAGCTGTTGTGTAAAAGGCCTCAGAGGTTAATAAAACAATACCCCAAAGTTTGGTGAGTGTACTGCACATCTACCAAACCTACAAAGGCCTGTCTGTCCACCTAAAGAAAAGGCAGCACAACATCCACACCTCAGGTGGAAGAAATATGTGAACATAACTATTAGTCAAACACTCTTCAAAAATAGGATTAGAGGCTGATACTCTGAATGCATAACAGACAAAGCAAACATGAGAAGGAAAGGGCTTGGATCAGATAAACCCAATAATACCAAACACATGGTGGTAAAACGTGGTCCTGGGCAATTCAAAAATGTTATCGCTTGAATGAATTTTCTGTTAATGAGACGTAATTATTGGAGAGAAAAATTGATTTTATTCCCCATCAATCAAATCATTTAGCTCCTATAAAGTGACATGAGTTTATCATGTTTTATTCTTGAACATCTATCATTAATGATAAAGTAACAAATTTGTAACTGCTAAATGTTCTAAAGTATTTACAATTATTTTGTTGTTTTTTTAGATTTTCAGCTTAATAAATAAGGCAAAAAAACAGCAAAAAAAAAAAAAAAAAAAAAAAAACACCTACCAAATCTGTGTATAAACCAACCTCACTCCAACATTTGGTTCTTTTTAATAGTTAGAATAGCAGAAGTCAAAAAAAATTCATTTGCAGTTTCCTGAAGAGAGGAGGCGGTGAAACAGAGCGTCAGGAATAGAAAGCCTGAATGAGCAAGCATAAAGGCAGCGATGCTCATCACGGGACCGGGAGCTGCATCGTCGTACCAGTATTCTCTCTAGGCCCCTGGACTAAGACAACAAAGAGGCACAATGTGCCCATTCATCACCAGAACAGTATGCTAATAACTTAGATGCATTCTGATCACACGCCCTTCAGAGGAAAAGAAAAAAGAAAAAAAATCATAAGACAGAATATAAATATATGATATCTGATTAAGCTTTATTTGAATCAGATAAAAAGGCAACACATTTTATAAGGTACAGTGTTCGTTATTGTGTGTCATGTTTTGGTTTTGATATTTTAAAAATGATTTATTTAACAAAAAAAGGATCTAAGGAAGAACCGGTCTGAATTATCAAATTTCCACCAGGCATCAGATTCGTGGCGTTTTTTCAGTGAGTCATTGGAAGAGAACTAAAAGGTGAAGGCTGCAAGTTTAACTCCTCCAGGCCAGCAGGTGATGCACTCGCGATCGCCCACATTTGTTCTGTCCTGTTTGTTAGCTTACAGTTTGGCTGAATCCCATACCAGCCCTTTATTATCGAGTGTCACTCTCAGTGAAGTCACCCTCACAGCTGGGGAAGACGCCTTGATTGAACGCGGGGGGTATAAACGGGCAAATGATGGCCTCTTGTCTCTGACATAAAAGGAAAGAAGTTGTTGCTATGGCAACACAGTGACCCCCCCACATACACACACAACCTTTTCCATCTCCAACATGATAATGATATTGCAGATGCTGCATATATTTAGAGTAGACAGATATAGATATTGACCTGATACCATATCACTACAAATCATACGTCGGTTTATTACCAATCTTTTTGGTGTGTCACATTAAAAAAAACCCATGATTGGGTCATTCCTTTAATGTTATTCAAAAACAGAAAGAAGCTCTGGTATGAGAACAACAGATATTTATCATTAACCAATGATGTGTTTGAACTTCAAACTGACGCAGAGTGTTTCTATCAGCATGTTGATATGAAGGCAGTTATTTTCCTATTCTGCGGTTGATATCGGACCTGTATCTGATATAAATATTGGGTCATTCCTTTAAAGCTAACCTTTGGTTATCTAAATTATAGTACAAACCATTGGTTGGCAGCAGCAAAACTAACCTGTCAAAAAGAAAAGCAGCAACCTCTGCAGCTAAAAGATCTGAAACTGCCTGAGCTCCACCTCTTACTGCAAAATCCTTTCGTGTCAGTTTTGGGAAATTTTAACCAGAAGTAAATCTTTATATATTTTGAACCTGTAAAAATTGATTGAACTTAGTTATGACTTAGTCCGATAGCCGTATACTAAGATGAATAATTTTAATCTACAGCACTTTTGATATATTTTTTGAAAAATGCTTTAGACAAAAGAAACTGGTAGAAACGACGTTTAAAATATTATCATTTAAGTGTTCAAATTTTTACCACTAAATAGAAACGTAATCATAAACCCTCATTTACCGAACACACTTAACAATCGTTGATTGAAGATGTACATTTACAAAACTAACTGAAAATGAAATGCACAAAACATAATAAAGCTGTTTAGTCAACATCCACCAAGATCACAGGCAGCCAAACGGGAAAAAGCCACAAAGCCATGTTAAACACAGAAAACGTTTGCATGGAAACAGTGTTTTGCATCCGTCTTGTTTACATGATCCATGGCCTGTCATGACCACCACTTCCAACATTGAAACACGTACCTTGCTCTGGCTGCAACAACAAACAGGGCGCCGATATCAGAAAGAGATGGCATGTTTTAACCTGCTGACAACATGCATGGCTTCTAAGTGCAATGTCAACATATTCATTGGGTGTTATTTCTGTTGTTTATAGCTTTTTTAATGGCAATAAGTAGGTAGAAGAATGCGCAGAATAAAACCCAATGTAAAAACTTCAGATTTGACCAAGTGGAGGAAGAGACTCCAACTTAATCAGATCACCCTACATTCCACCTTTTGTAAATGAGCTTATAAAAGTGCTTGTACAGGAAGTGAAACCCTAGTGGAAAGGTCTCCAGTGACTTGTAAATATATCAAGAGTTGTCCAACGCATGCAAACATTTTCAGGACTTGCAACCATATTCAGAGGTCGATGTGGTTAACAAGCAACAGCTATCATGTTACAGCCACAGTGAGGTGTGCAAATGTATGGCTAGGGACAGACAATAGTTCAATACACATCACAATTTAATTTAGTTCAATAATGGTGACATAACATTTTGATCTCATTCTATGACATAACAGTCTATAATTACAGCATCTATCACTGACTGATATTCTGGGTTTTACGTAGTTCGGTTTTTCGAAGTAAATATTTCTAAAATGTTGTGTTGGAGTTTTAAAAACGTGGTAGAATGTTGTAGGCATTCTTTGTAGTCTTTCTATGGCTTTTATTTTGCTTATATTGGTATAATATTGTGTCAACGAAAAAATTTGCATCCCTAAATAAGCACATCAAGATACTGTGATGTAAGTTTTGGTCCTATTGTCCATCCCAATGTGCGACTCGTACAACAACATTTTCGTATTTTTATTAATAAATTTCACTTTTTGGCTCTAATGAACACGACACCTCAGATTCAACAAACATTCTTAACTTCAGTGAATGATCCTAAATTATTATCATAAACCTGATGCAGTCCACCTGTGTATGAGTGAGCGCACGCTCTGAGAAATGTATATCTGCATAATTACTGCCCCAATTATTCCATATAAGGCTATGAATTGCCACGCATCTGTGAATGAACACACAGGTGTTCATTCATAGAACTGAACTGAAGATAAAGAAGGAAACTTTAAAGGTTCACGGAGGGAGATCTGACTGAGAGCTGAGCGCTATTAAAGGGACTGTAAAAAGCCATGTAGTGGGAAATAAATCGCAAGGACCACAAATACTGCATATCTCCAGACCGCATCTGTTATCTTTTCATCTATTCTCCATCTCTCTCATGCATAAACATATAGAAAATGTTGAAGACAAAGACAGACCCAAACCCAAGGATATTCCTTATTTAATGTAATAACAAAGCCAAGGAGCTGCGATGGAATAAAATGAATGCGAGTCTCACCATTACAGGAGCTGAAATTTCCATCCATTTTCTGTCCCAGATGTTAGTTCAATACTAGCTTGATGGACTGAGCCAATAATCCATAGCTCTGACTGTTCTTTCTTTTAAAGAAATGACAACAAATTAAACCAGTGTCCTCCGGATAGCGACATACCAGCTGCAGCTTGACTGCAAGTTCTGTCATCAGCCAATTTATAATTAATGAATTACATAATATATATTATTTTAGCCTTAAAATGGACAATTGCTTTTAAGTAAATCAAATGTGGTCATTCGGTGAAAAACTAGGTTTGGTTAACTGCTGACTGATTACACTCTGGAGCACTTGAAAAAAGTGTTCGTACCTAAGAGACTATTAGAAATGGAAGAAAAATGGTAAGTGCAACATTTTCTCCTAAATCACGCCTACAAAGAATTTAATACAAATTTGTTCGTACAAACAGTTTTTGCATGAGGCCCATTGATCCAAAGCACACCAGCAAGTCCACCCTTGACTAGCTTGAAAATCTCACTTAAGGTTTTGCAGAAAATTTCCAAAGGAGGTACTCTAGCAGAACTTTAGACAGGGTGTTCAGCCAGGAAAATCCTGCTTTTGGGGGTGGGGGGGTGGGGTGGGTGCTTAAACAGGCAAATTAATCTTTATGGCACTATAATTTATGTTCTACACAAATCGCCTTAAAAACACAGATTTTAAGAAAACAAAACACTAGGCCTGGTAAATATTTCTGAAGGTCTTAGAAGAAGTTACTGTGGTAAGAGCTAGAGCTAGGGTGACGAGTTGGCAGGCGCATCCTGTTGGCGCGTGTCACCTCTGGGTTCCTCTTGATAGCAGCAGGAGCTGAAGGGAAACCACAAAGACTTAGAGAAGAGGAAAGATAAAGTTCCAACTCACCAGAAAAAACCTACCAGCTCTGCAATTATACCACAGCCATAAAGTTTAGTCTTAAGGGAATCTCGCGCTTTTTATTAAACTGATGCATGGCTGGATTAAAGTTGAAAAAGCAAAACATCACATATCCAATTCTGCACTAAGACATCAATGGTCAGAGAGAACTGGCAGCTCACATGGTGGAGCAGAACATCTTTCCTTTCCTGAATAATCAGCCATCTCCTCTGGTGAAATCTTCTAAATTTTCTTTGCTTAAAAAAGGGGAATAAAATGATGCAATCTGCTTTTGGGCAACGTTAATATAACAGAGATAAATAGAAGCATCAGTTTCATTATGCTATCAGTGAGGAACAGGAAAGAGTCTTTTTAGTCAATCAGCAGATAGTTCCAAAACTATAAGAGGACGAGAAGTGGCTGGAGGAGCAGATTAGACGTTCATCAGCTAAATGCAAAAATTTGCATCACAGGGCGGTTTGAACTCCAAGCTGGTTAGTCGGGTTTAATCTAACGGGTTCATTTCACCTTTTGGTGTGGTTTGTTTGCAATGCAATAATAATAATAATCTTTGTCATTGCAAGTTTTTACATTTCATTGAAATTGCTCCTCTGCATTTAACCCATGACTAAAGGAGCAGCGGGTTGCCTCTGTTTACACAGAATCCACTATCCTGACAGTTTACTCTCTAATGCAAATAGAAGCAATCCTAATCAATGCAATAATTCCCACTGGCTCTGTGGCGCAGAAACATGACACAGAACCCTCCTCTGTTGCATTAGAGATGGGATGGAGTCTAGTACTGGAAAACTATGAAGCAAAACAATCATTTCTAAAGGCCAGAGGTAGTCCAACAAAGGAACAGCAAAATGCATCAAGTACATTTCAAAATAAAAAGCAGGAGCGAGTCCAGTTGTTCTTCACCGATGCATGAACTGGCATCCAGTGTGAACTGCTGTATTGGATCATTTATAAATAACAGGACAGACACAGACTACAGTCAGTATGAACAGGTGGTCTTAATATGGCTCCAAATAATCTGCAGATCCATTTGTTAATGGTGGGAAGATGCTTCATCCTCAACCAACACAGCTACCAGATCATTGCTGCGAGTTTGGGCGTCTGTAACAGGATTGCTTTGCATTGTGGGATGCAGTAGAGTAAGCTTTCTTTTATAAAGAGCATAAAGCTCCATGCAACTTTCAAGACATCCCAAAGTTCTTATTCTTCGTTGATGTACTTCCTAAATAGTTTTCGTGATTTAATATTAAAAAGGAAAATGACTATATTTTCATCTTTTTACATCAGATTGGAACGCATCACATGTTTCCTGGATCAGAAACATCTGACAGATAAATAGTTTGGATTTTCTGAAGTTTGTAGTGACAGCTTCTGGTTCGCCTCTAATGTTCTATTTTATCATCCAATTTTGGAGTGCAAGAGTAAAAACACGACTAAAATACACCCATGTTTTATTGTTAGTGACTGTTGATCAGTACAAATAAAAACACCAAATGTAAAGTCAATACAATATGCTTAAAATACATTTTCTCCCAAACGCCTCTAAAGACGGAGAGTAGAGTGACAACACAAACAACGGTTTGTGGATGAGTAGCGATAACTATAAGTTCCTCTGTGGTTTGATGACCTCTTCATGGTTTAGCTCTTCAGTAAGAAATGTTAACACCCCTGACAACATGACAGTTTCAATACAACAGCATCACCTGATGCTTCATTCATACTTACTAGTTGGGACAAACTGACCGATAACTGGATGTCTTTGGACTATAAATGCAATTTTACCTTAAATTTTGAGCAGCTTTAAGCTGTTACCTTAGACTGAAAGGTTGTTCTTCATGTAGAAGAAAACCCCTCTCAGCTTGCGCTGCTGGCATTTGAACTAGGGCTGCACCTTTTGCTAATCGATTTATCTGTTTATTATTTTTACGATTAAATGAATAATAATCAGATAGCGAAAGGTTCCCTAAAGAAGACACTTTACAGAAATAAACCAGGTGAAACTATAACTTTTCCACTTGAGGATTTATTGACAAAGCATATTGGTAGACAAAAATGCTAAATATTTATACATTATTTTCACCATTTTGGTATAGCAACTAGTCTAAGATGCTCTGTCAGCTAAAAGCATGTTTTAGAGTCTCTATACTCCAGTTAATGATTAATCCATCACTAAATTACTTGACGATTATTTCAGTAACAGATTAATCACGATAAATTCGATTAAGTGTTTCAGGTCTATTTTGAACTAATTTAGGTTTCAAGAAATTATCATCCTAACTACAAGCTCTGCAAAGCATTAGGATGCTAATGGTAAATATCTAAGAGTATCAAGTGTGATATTTCCTGCTTCGAGTTTTTTCCCCTCTCTTTGTGCTCCCATCAGTCTCAGACCTTTAGTATTTTTGGGTAACGTCATTTATTTTGTCTGATTTGAAAATCTGCCCTCATGAGACTGGCAAACTGGGTAAATGTGACATTAGCATGAAAAAAGGCTTTCATAACACTTGGGATAAATTAGAAAACAATTATTGCACTCTAACCAGTGCTTTACAATATGAATATGGCACAAATGGACAATGCAATAACTATACTGTCGCAACTATTTTATTACAAAAATTAGTAAAAAATGAAGATAGTTTAATCAAGATTAAATTAAACACTTTCACAATTGAAAAACAGTTTCACATGTGCACAAAACACACTTAATTTCCATGACAGAACGCTCCTAATTAGATGTTTATTCCGTTTAAGATTTCATTTGTTTATGTTTAAACTGTCTGAACAGCAAAGCCTTTTAACAGAGAACACCATGTTCAAAACTGCTGCTTTACGGGAAACAGAACAGACTTCAAAAACTAATTTTACCAACTTATTTATTTAAGAGATTATCAGTGCATGCTTCTTTTCTCACTCCATCACGATTATTGATCTGTTTGTGACTCATTGTTTAGACAGTTTAGGTTCTGCTGAAAAATACTAAACTTTTTAAGTAATTTCCCACTGGAGACAAAAAGCTTTCTGAAAGGGAGTTTAACTGTGATTTCATCCAGCTCCACTATATTCAAAAAGGTGGAAACATCAATCCGATTCACAATGGTTGCATTTAAAGATCAACAAAAACAGATAAATCATGTAGACCAAATTCTTGATTTCATGTCTTGTTTGTTTCCAGATCAGTCTGCACCGTTTAGCAGTCATGTGTTTCATGAGACGGCTAATGGCAGAGCGGAAACTTCTGATAGTCGACTAAGAAAATCCATCTTTACTGATTTTAAAAGGTTTTCTAAAGTATACGATTCAGACAGTCACTACAGAATTATTCAACATTACATCTATTAGAGAACAAATGTCATACAATTGGAATTATGGGGCTCATTCTTCTTCTTTATCAAGTTTAAAACATAAAATCCTTGTGTCCACCACCAACCGTTCTACATGCTTTAGATATTACTCTGCTGTTTAAAAATCGATGGGCCATTAACCGGCCCTTTTCTGAACTTAACCTACAGGAGGTAATTCATTCATGAGTCTGGTGTGTCGTGCAGGAAACCTATAAAAACAACAATACAAGAAGGTACACAATAAGAGTTAAACTCTCATCTCGCCCCTTTTTCTCACAATGTGAAAACCAACTTACATGCATTAGAAATATTTTATGAATGACTCTTTAAATGTTTGCTCAAGGATGTACACCTTCACATATTTTCTTTTCTCAACATTTATTCCCAGAATGTTCTTTAGGATTTTTACTTAAACATCTATAAAATAAACAACTTCAGTACCCGAGCAGAGTGAGACGTAGTGTAGTAATATATGACTAAGTGTGACGCCCTGACAGCGAAGCAGTTACCTTGAGAAAGAGTGATGAGTAAAGGTCACTGTGTAACCTTGTGCTGCTGGAAGTCAGCTGAAACAAAGAGCAAAAGCTGCCACTTAACGTGGCTTTATGATCACACATAGATAATGTGACTGCTTACAGGAGGAACTGAGGTTTTTATTTTAGTTTGGAGGAATCAGATCAGGCCTGAGGTCACAGCTTGTTAACATCGTTGTGTTGCATGAGGAGACATGTTTGTCGCATCTGATCTGCAGACTCGGCATTCCCCATTAACTCTAAGGTTTAGAGATGATTTTAAGAGGCGTCATGTTTTGAAATATTAGGTCCTATGGTTCA
>JAUZNJ010040279.1:2138-34526 GCA_034780135.1 Jordanella pulchra | reverse complement strand
AAAAAAAAAAGTATTATTTTGAAGTAACTGTAAAAATATTAAAAAAATTTGTTGATGTGGATTTCCATTTCTGTTGTTGACACACGAGTAGAAGAAGAACAGCAGTTGTCAGGTTAATAATCTGGTGTTGTGGCCATTATTCTGGGAATATTCCATAGAATTTAGACCATAGATCTGTATTACTATTATCACAAATTAAATCTGATAATTGAGTAAGCAGATCTTTTAAGAATCAGGGGATATTCAAGGGTTTATTGTTTTCTTCCCATTGTATTATTTGTGTCCTAAAGATAAACAGAACTAAAGTCTACAATATTCCTTTGAATAACATTCTCTCTTTTTTGCACTGGACATCTGTAAACAGAAAATTATTTGAAATCCATTACAGTCAAAGGTAGCGACAAATGACAGCTGTAGACTGTTTCAAACTGATGTGACTGAATAAGTAAGTTTAAAGGAATAAACCCATTCTGACATGTTCAGCACTTTTCTGCTACCATAACTTGTTCAAAGGTTTGCGATAAAAATAATTGCACATAAACATCAGTCGACCACAAAACAGGCTTAAATCAGAGGCAACCAGACCTTCCTTCATAACTCAGTTTTTCAGAAAATATTTCAACTTTTCTCCAAAAATCTTTCTCAACTCTAGTGGCTCTGGCAAAGATTCATGGATAGGTGTTAAACGGTTTTATAAAAAAAAGGGTCAAAATGCCGTTGCCTCCTATTTAAACTCGACTGAGAATTCACACAGTCATGTAAATTATTTAGGTTGTTTATGAAAAATGAAAGGGTTGATGCTCATGAGTTACTATGCAAGTCTGACTTTTTTTCCACATCGTTTTTGCATTATTTATTCATACACTTTCAACTACGATACAGACCTGTAGCTGTCAAAATGTTATTCCAAAGACATCCCAACCAAACTCTTTTAGATTATTTACAGCCACGCCTCTCAAACAAACAATGCCCTTTGGCCATCAAACTTACTTCAAGCTAATGCTACGTATTTGGGTATTTTGGGAAGGGACATTGGAAATAGACATTGCTGCAAAGACTTGTCTAAAGGTCCTCTGAACCTTACTTATTGAGGGATACTTTGGAAAAAAAACAGAATTTACCTGAAAGCTACTTTCTTATACCAGAACTCTAAAAGTGGTTCATTGTTTGATCTTGCAGCAGGATTATGATATGAACCATTTGGACAAATCAGTAAACAACTTGACGGTCACTATTTCTGATATGAAAAGATGAGAACATTAAATATTAACCAGGAAGTTGGACGATCTAGAGAGATTAATATGCAAATCTAAATTATCAACAGTCCTTTTCTCTGTATGCTACACACTTTAGGAAATGTTTGGACAAGACTGTCCAGTCCTGTTGGGAAAAAACTTGTTCTAAATATTAAAAGACTGCTAATAAGTCAGTAGAGTGGTTAATTTTTAGACTTAAATGCACTTAACATTTGCTAAAAGACTGAAGTCAAACAACAATGTGAGGCTCTTAACACTAAAGTATGATCTGGATTATATACGGGTGGTTTTCAACCCAGAACATCTGAAGGATTCAAAGTTTTTATAGCTAATTGTCTGCAGAATATGGCAACGTCTAAAATAACAGATATAATTATTAATATCATCATTATAGCTGCTAAAAACCTGCTGTGTCGTTGCTGAAGGAAGGAAATTAGGGCTGTCCAATATGTCTGTTGCTTTGTGCGTTTCCGCTTCTTACTGCCTTCTAAATGATAACCTTTGACCTTTAGCTTTTACCTCTGGCCTCTCATTGCAGCGCCTGATGTCTGGAATGCACTTTTAAGCACGATAAGGTCAGAGACTCTGTAAACAAGCTTCTTCACGCTGGCAGCCTTCACCATACTTCCACACATTTCTTCTATTTTAGCATTTTAAATAAACTTAGAAGTAATGTTTTGGGCTGAAACAGGAAGACATAGTACCCAGAGAGAGCATGGGGAGGACACTGACACTGAATAACTAAAGATAAACCCAAACCTTCTGGTTGCACTGTTACAGATAATGCTTTTGCTTTACATTCAAAGTAAAAGGAAACAAAAGAAAATGGGCAGAGTTAGTAATTGAATTAACCAGTAAATCCTTTTGGATTGTGTTTGTGAGATATTTACATACACTCTTTATATACATGGAGCCATAAGTAATCTCTGTCAAGTACGGTGGTGGAAGTCTCATGCTATGGGACTGATTTAGTCCCAAAGGGCTGTAGAGACGAGCACAGGCTTAAGTTAGATTTTTCAACACAGAATTCAAACTTTTTTTAAAAATTAAACAGTTGTTTTAACTCTAGCAAGTCAATGTAGCAGGCGAGAGCAGAATAAACACCAGAGGCTCCAGATACAAGCTGTGCCTTACTTATAAACTTATGAAATGATTTTAAGGACATTTTTACCAAAGGTGCACCTCATGCCAAGAACAATCCATTAACATTTGATTATGATCCAGACGATGTGCGAGTTTTAGCTGTAGGTTTAACACTATGGGGCAAAATTTGTTGTTTGGCAGAGGTCTGTGCTTTTCTAGTTATATTTATTTAGCATATAATTACTCATCTGAGTATATTTCACCACTTGGTGGAGCTGTTGAGCACTGTCTGTAGACCAAAACAAGATGTGTGAGAAGTGCTCCCTCTCTTTAACTCCACTTCAGCTGCAACCCCACCTTAAACCCCCCTCTACATAGTGAGCTTTATTTTTAGTAAATTAAATGAGACTTAGCTCTTCTTGACAAAAACTCGCAGCTTGACGTTTATAAGTAATAACCAATATAAATATTTTATATCAGTTCAAATTAAATTAGTAAGATAAAGTAATTTAAGACTAAACTGTTGAAGTTTAAAGACAAAAACTCAGGATATAACCTAAAGCTGCTTTCAAGGGTTGTCTTTCATTTTAAAGCAGCTAATATCTGATGTGAAGTAAGAAATCTTCATGTAAAATAAGATTTATAAAGATATAAAGAAAATATTTAGTTCACTTTTCAATTATTCCTGAGTGCCAAGGCAACTTTTTTTGTTTTTATAATGAAAGTTGTGTTTTCTTATATCAGATCACTATCAAACCTTCCATTCATAAATAAAGATCTGTATTGATCTGAGTCTTATAAACATCCGGCTGGTTCACATGCAGGTCTGAGATTCCAAGAGGGATTTACTTAAGAGAGCCAAAGGATTCAATGAGAGGGGGGGAAAGAGTGTATGTGAGAGATGTTTTCTCTCCCATGACTCTGCAGCTTTCAGTCAGGTAGAGGTTTGGGATTATATAGAGTGACCCAGCTCAGTCACGGGTGATCACAACCCACACTGACCTAAATCATGCATTAATGCAACTTTAGCAGAGAAACACCAAATGTCTATTTATCGCTCATCATCCATTAAAATATCGAAATTCTAGTGTTAAAGTGTAAAATCTAACATGTTTCACAACGGCAGTCAGCTTTATTTACAAAGTAAGACTGGGGATATTGATTAAAATAAAGTCATCATGGTAGATCAATAGCTGAACTAAGTAACAAAATATCCACTGTTTGATACTCGCTCACTAAAATGAAACTGGTTAATGTTTTGTTCTGATTGCTGCAACATTACACGAAGGAATAAGATGTTTGGCTTCAACAAATGTTTTCACTTTTACAGCTGAGCTACAATTTCAGCTTGTACCATGTTGGTGCACTGCCACCTAGTGGATAAACTGAGAAAAGCTTTTCTAAATGGTTACGTTTTTTTTGTTCCCTAAAACCTCAGGATGGCATTGAGATTTTCAGCAAACATCTTCCTGGGGCTCAAATCCTATTTTCAGTGTGTATCTTTGCCTTTACAGCTCTAACCAAAGGAGGTTTAAGAAGACACAAAAATGTTATGTCTTAAAACAACCATGGAACAACCGTTTAGTTTAGTTTAGTTAGTTTCACTTGGTTTGCTTCAAGGATTTACTGCTAAGCAATCTAAGAATAAAAACCCACATGAAAAATATCACATTTTGGACAAAGAATGAGAGGTAGAAAGCTTTGTGGTGGCTTTTAACAATAAATCGAACCACTCCATTATATCTTAACGGGTACAATCAGTTTGAGTAATCATTTAAACTGACTAATTATCAATTAATGGGAGTTCCTTTCTTCTTTAATGACTGTTTAATAATTGTAATTAAAAAAAAGTAAAACCTTGGCGTCCATCTTTTTTTCATTTTCTAGTAGAGAGGACACCTCACCCAAAGACAGGATGAGAAATCACCATGAGCTATCATTTGGATGAGAGTAAAATTATTTTAAATAACAGTAATCAGGATTTTACTGATGAGAACCATCATTTTAAAACTACACTAATAAAAGCAAACAAAAAGGAATCTACTTCTAAGCAGAATTAAATCCTTTTGGCTGGACTAATCAATTGACATTTCCTTCACTTATTAATCAATTTATGAGCTTTTTTATGACCTTAAAATCTGTGGGATTTATGAAATTCAATCTGACAGAGAAATGTGAAAGTATAATCTTTGAAAAATAAAACAGAATAATTTAATTTGAAAAAACAACATATGAAAAAAATCTTTGAAAAAATTAAATGTGAGAAAACAGCCAAGTGACGTTTTTTCTTTCAAATTTCCATTTACAAAATGTGTTGTTTGCTTGCAACAAAAATGGTACAAAATTTACTCTTATATCTCTTTAGTAACAAATTTCTTTCTGTCACTGATGGAACCTTAAATTTGGTTCTTTAACAGAAAATCCCAAAGTAAATGTCCAGCCATCAGTCGGGGAATTTAACCTCAAACTTGCAGAACAATAATGTGAAGCGAAAAAAAAAGGTAAAACAATAATAACATTTAAAGAGTGGCCTAGTCAAAGTCTGGACTTAAACCTGATTTAATGATGTGACACCTGTTTGAACAGGATGTTCATGTTCCATCCTGAATAGAGTTTAAAAACAGAAAAGAAAACAATGTATTTAATAAGACAAGGGTAGGAAAACCTGTCATCAGGTTTATGGGGGTGTTTTTTTTTTACATAGTGCCATGTTCAAAAAATGAAAGCTGCTTTTTGCATTTAGTTAGGTTATCTTTGTCTGACATGAAAACTAATTTGAAGATCTAAAATATTTAAGTGTAAAAAAAAAATAATGTAGAAATCTGTAAGCAAAAAAATTAAGTTTTCTTTTTCTCCACAACACTGCCTTAAAAAACAGCAAATGTTCACACAGAGTCCATCTCTGTCCTTTACACACAGTTTGAAGCTACAGGTTATGAAATGCCTCTGAGCCGCGCTGCTCACAGAGCTTTCAGCTCATATTTGAGGAAGCACAGACATACCTGCCCGTCTGCCAGTCTAAGACCTGTAATCCTTCGCCTCCAGGGCCAGCAGTGAGAGTGTGAACTTGTGTTTCTCTTGTTATGGTGACATTAAAGTGTTTACAGAGTCGAGTTGCAGGATCTGGAAGAAGCGACTTTAATCATTAAACTCTGGGTTGCAGAATGGCTTGACGTCAGGCGTATAGTGGTTGTGGTTCAGGAAGCAGAGGCAAATCCCAGCTTCATCCTCTGAATCGATAAAAACAGGAAATGACCCAAACTGATCTCTGCTTCACTGTGAGCTCTGCTCATTTTGAAGGAATGTTAAACCAAAAAAAATCAACTTTTTGCAGTAATATCAGATCCTTAGTATAAAAAAAACTAAAGTAACATTTCACATCAAAGGTGAACAGAAACATACAAACAGTTAGTTGCCTGTTTTACTGTTTACCATTTCAACTTTGATGCTTGATTGATTAAAAAACTTTATGCATTAAGTTGAAAACAGCTGTGATATAATCCAGTGAAACCTTAAGCTCTGCCTGTGAAAATTTGGGTGGAGACGCCTCATGTCTGGAAAAAAGGAATCCAGGCTTTGGCTCAGAGACAGAGACTGTTTACCAAGCAGAGAAGGTCTCGTCTCATATGCTGGCAAGGATTTCCATCTATGTCAGAAATTTTAACTCACTATATATCTAACACAGATTTTGATGTCCTTTACATCTGTGTTTAATAGCGTTAAATAACTGGAATCATGAATTGGAGTATTTTCAGCCTTTAGCTCCAAGATTAAAAACCAGAGGCGTTTCTTGCATTAATAAAACCCCCAACCATCAATATTTTACCGCATGATCAAATTGACGCAAAATAATTTACACCACAGGTTTCTAATATTACAAACTGCACAAAAAACAAATGATAATTATTCTACTTGTTTTATTAACGTATAATGAAAGATGTTTTCTGCTTGTTTCACCGTTAGAACTGCAGTTTTTTCTTTATTTTCGAAGCTTCTCTGACATTTTTTCACAGTTTGGAAAGGCGAGTTATTCCGAGTAAAAATCTGCAACAGTCTGCAACACTTGTCTGTCAACAATTTAGGTTCTGCTCCATCTAATCGACAATAAACTTAAAGTTTAAATAGCCAGTAACCACTAAGAGTGCGTACTGATTCCTCTCAGCCCTTCGGCACTCAGTTTCTGTCCCGTGCTGCTATTCTGGAAAATCCTGGGACAATGAGGGTGTTAATTGGCTGCTGTTTTTGTGTTTGGCAGGTAGATCAACCAATAAAGGCGCAGAGCAGATTCTAATTCACAGACTGGCAAACTTCTGGTCACAATTTACTTAAAGTTTTTTGTATTTGTTAAAACCAAAAAAGAGAGAATCACAGATTACCTGAACTCTGCCCCACCTGGACATACGTTTTATTAAAAATATTTGTTTAGTTCTCAAGTAGAAGTATAGATACTGCTGTTTAAAAGCAGTTTTATAGAAGTGAAAATCTTAATTTTAGCTTTTTACTCCAAGAATAAAAGTAAAAACTGGGTGAGAAAGAATAATGCCATTAAGTTTAAAAGCTTAGGCTACACCCACTGCTCACAGATTTAGATCCAGACTCAGCATTTCCAATTTGTAATTTTCATCTCATGAAGCCAATCCTTGGGAGATTTTTCTTTGGGAGAAACTGGTTTTCATGATGACAAACAAACAAACAAAAAAATCTTTATCTGTAATTTTCTGTTTCATTTCATCCACCTTAAGAAAAACCCTCAGCTCCACCTGTAGAGAGGGACCTCAGTCCATACTACTGATACCTTCCCCTCCATGTTTCATTGCGGCTTCCTTTGTCGGTATTCTAAACATTTTATGTGGTCATGTTTCAGGAGTTTACATTTGGTTTCATTAGATTAAGGCGAATTATCTGCAGCAGCTTTGTGAGATTTTAACTCTGCCTGTTTGAGGGAAAACCTTATGTTTCTGTTCTGTTGTCCTGTGCTGCTGAGGAACATTCTACTCTAAGAGTTAAACTTTTAATGACCCCGAATGACAAGGCATCAAATATCAGTTTGAGAATGTGTTTTTATGTTAATTAGAATAAATAAATAAATAAAAACTGCTATTTTATTTTATGCTGGCTGGATGGTTCAAATGCACACACTGATTGCAAGGAGATGTTAAAAAAGGAAGAGATGATAGGATCAGGAAGGTAAAAGAGGCTGGGATGTAAATCCACAAAGCAACAGGGACAATATGGCCGCCGGCAGCTGAAGCTGTGAACGGAGCAGATGAGCAGGAGGATGTAGATGGATGAAAGTCTGCAGGTGTATCAGAGACTTGAATGGACCCTTTATGATAAAACTGAATCAAGTTAAACTTCTTTAATAGCTTTTACATTTTTTGCACCGATTCTTTTCTCGTTTCCTGATTTTAAGCTGAATAATGGCCAACTTAAAACAAGCTCAGTACTGTAAGAAAAAGTGATTTACTAAATTCTTCTTCTTTCGTTTAAATGTTTCAAAATGTCTTTTCTTCATACAAATATACCCTGAATGGATATTTTTTTGTTATTGTTTGTTATTATCATAAAACATCAACAGCTACTGCTGTTATATAATCAATTAAAAACACAAAGGCAAATGATCTAACACCTATGTTATGTCGACTAAGGTGTGCATCTCTTATATATTCAGATCTAAAGCAAAAGCAAACAATCCAGCATCAAACTTACATTCTAACATAATGGTTTTAAGTGTCATTGGATTCGGGTTGATTTGTTGCTTCAGGTGATGCAGTGGACTCTCCTCTAACATGTCCTTCATGCTATTGTGCAGAGGAGTGGGTCAAAATACCTCTGCTGTAATGGAAAACACTGACTGCATGACTCTTGCAAACAGTTAATTGGTTGTTTATGTTTTTTTGCCATAAAGTGTGATTTTTCAGGACAGACAGAACTTTATAAAACTTAACTGCTATCCATATTTTTATGTTTTTTTTTAAATAACATTAATCCTTTTAGTGGATGAAAAGGGGAAAAAAGAAATGTATTGCAGGGTGAACACGTGTTTATTACACAGTGGGGAAAATAAGATACACAGTGAATAAGTAAAAAACACCAGCAGCTTTTTTGTAAATGGACTTTGGCTCCATCTTCTGGCCAATCAAAGTACTGAAGGGAGCCGAGCTTTAAAATCAGGTCCAACAGTTTAAATCGTTTACTTAACGCAAACGGAATAAATATTTCAAGTTAAACATTCAACCACGTGTTAATATGTATTCTGAGACACCAATATGAGCTTTGTAAGAGCTTTTGAAACTTTAGTCCTTAGGAGAGACTGCCCATAAATTATTATCATTGCCTGCAAATCTTCTGTTTTAAATCTCTTCAAATAAACATAACATAAACCAAAGTTATCTATGGAAATCAGAGTTGCTTTTATCAAGCTGTGTTTTATCAGCAGCCATAATACAAAACCCCCAACAACCAATTCAGTGAGAAGATTTCGTGAGAAGATCACAAGGTATAGCTTGACAGATAACTAAAGGTATCTTTATCAGAAAATGAAGAGAAAACAGATCTTTACAGCCACACCTAATTGTTTCCTAACAGCAGGGTGGATCAGTTCTTCACAGGTCCATAAACTAAAAGGCTGATAACACTGCTGCTTCACTGACTATAGATTTTTTTCTTCTAGTTCCTGAAATATATAAAAACAACATTCAAGCCTAAAAGGCTTAAAAGAAAAATCGTATTTGCAATCACTGAGAATAAGAATTAAAAATCTACAAGAAAAATGAAATATATTCTTAATCTGATCTTAAAGTAAGGATGTTGTCACAGTGACACATATTGTCTTAGTAACTATCTTTTTATGACTCTGAGTGCAAAACTAACCATTTAGTCATGTTTTATGGAAAAGGACAAAGATTGTCACCGTGTTATGAGACATTTGAAATTAAGACTCTTTTTACCTATCTATTTAAAATAATGTGATTTTTTTAATTGTTATTATTTTTGCTTTAATATTTATGCAGCAACCTAATCTAGGAGACTTTTCCTGCTGAAGTTTTCAATGTTTCAGTAAAAAAAAAAAAAAAGCAAAATATTCAGTGATGCACCTGCACTGAGAACAGTTAAAGTTTTTGATTAAAAAGCGGAAGTAATTACAAAAGGTTTTCCACCTCTAATGTATTGCATTATTAATCTGAATTGGATCTCAGTGAAGGTTTCCACTCAGTTGACTGGAACTACCTTGTTTCATTTAATCTAAATACTTGTTCCTCAAGGCTCCTTCCATGGGACCCTTTTATTTAATACCAACAAAGTTTTCCCAGCTCCGGTTATAGTGAATCATGATATCTCCTACCCTGTCTATGCTGATGTAAAGTAGGCAGATAGGAAACAGGAGTAGAGAGGGGAAGACATGCAGCAAAGGTCGTCAGGCCTGTAGATGGGTCGCGCTTTAACTACTGCAACGCCGCGCCCATGTTAATAAATTCTTATATTTTGAATCAAGGTTGTGAATTTATTCCAGACATGTGCAAAGTTACTGTTTGACCATGATTTGAGCTCAAACCACTGTTATTTATTGTTCTAACACACTTGGGAGCATGTTCACGGACAACATGATAATCCAAAAGTTGTTTGATTAAATAACATCTATGCTGCCCCTTTCTAGGCTTTGAATGTAAATTTATTGCATAGCAATTCTTTGCATACGACTGATCCTCTTCCCTCCTTGTCCTGTTTAAAGAAAAAGGGCCGGCTCACGTGGGACGGGCCCGCCTCGAGTAAATATGACTGTCCCTCGGTGTCCTCAGGTTTTTTCATCTTTCCAGTAAATGACAACAAGCTGCTGTGTTATAAAACTGAGCTGGCGTTCTTGTAAAAGGCAAGATGTGCAATGAACCTTTGCCCACTGCCACTAATTATACTTTTTTTTTTTTTTTTTTACTGTAACTGTTAAGTTTATGTGATCAAAAGTGAAAAAAACAAAACAGCAAATCTGATTTGTGGAGGACACTTAATGATAAGAGAGACAAGGAAGTAAGGTGGAATGAAAGCTGTTCTATGACACATTTAGATGGTGATAAGCAATCAGCAGAAAATTAACTCTATAAGTTGTGTGTCTTGTGTGGGGGGAGGTGGGGGAGTGTACTTTGTCCTGTAAACTCTATGAGTTTATCAGATACACAAGCACTGTATAAACATGTTCCCCTGACTTTGCTCTTACCAACTACCTAAACCTTAAGTGGGATTCGGGTTTGGATCTGTACAGGTTTGCTTCAATAAGAGTCAATCATGATTAGCCGTAACTTTAAGAATGTGTTGGTGGTCTCCATTGGGTTTCTGTCTCTGTTCACGGCTTATGGAGGCCTGCAGAGTTTACAGGTAAGTGAAACGGATTAACTAATGATGCTGAATTACTAATTATTACTTAAAGTTGCAAAAAAAAAAGACTTTAATTAATCTGCATTTACTTAGGCAGAGAAATACAGAGAGAATAATCATTAAAAAACATGTTGATTGCAGTTAAAAAACAATCGTTGTAAAATGGAACTGGAGTGTTTTATGTTTTATTCGAATCATAAATCTTCAAATTTAAAATAAAAAACACAATATTGATGGATGATTTACCTTAATCCAGGATTAATTTAAAAATACTGCTTCTTTCTGTTTCTCTTTGAGTTTAAAGGTTTGATCAACGCTAAAATTTAGAGCAGACAAGTCAGGAGCTTCCGTCATTAAAACATCAGCAATTATCTCATGTTATATTTAACAGGTAGCCTATTATCGCTGCTCATAAATTGTTATTTGCTTGTATGATGATAGTTTATTGGCAATAAAGAAAATGATCTTATGTAGTAAATACAACTATCTGGGTCATTTTATTACAAATGTAGGTCATTTTCTAAGGGAAAAAGTGTTGATGGGTGGAAACCTATGATTACATAGACATACATACAGAAAAACTCGCAGAACGAGCAGAAAAATGTTGCAGTTCTGTATTTTGGCTGCAGGTGGCAGTATCTTTAAAAAACTCCGTAATGCCTCTTTAAGGAGTTTATCAAGTATTAATATTTATAAACAGAACTGCATACAGTGCATTTTGCATCCTTGTAGCCAATCAAACAGTCGAAATAATTCCAGAACAGATCCAACAAATTTTAATCTTATAAACCATTAAACCACAATTTAACAATAATTTATTTACCTCCCTATACTGCACCCCTTCATTAAAACCGATTGATTTCTGATTATTTTCATTTTGTCTTGTGCAGAGCAGTCTAAATGCAGAGCAGGGGATGGGTGTTGCGTCCCTGAGTGTCATCTACGCCTCCATCATCGTCTCCTCCATGTTCCTGCCTCCCATCATGATCAAAAACCTGGGCTGTAAATGGACCATCGTTGCTGGCATGGCCTGTTATGTCTCATACTCATTTGGAAACCTCTACCCCGGATGGTAAGAACATAATTAAAAGACAGACTCATTTTCTTCTGTAAAAATAAAGAGGCTGTTAAAACCTCCAGAATCATGCAGGTCAATGAGATTTTAACAATTTGCTTGATGGCAAATGAAGGAATTAGATGTGAACACATATAAATTCATAAACCTGGCTTTCATTGTTAGAAAAATGAATTGTGTTAGAAATTGTGTTTTATACCTGTTTCTACATTACGTCTGATCTGCTCTGTCACAGGTACACTCTTATGCCAACCTCAGTCATCCTGGGTTTGGGCGGTTCTCCTCTGTGGTCGGCTAAATGCACCTACCTGACCATCTCTGGGAATGTGCAAGCTGCTAAGGAGAACAAGAGGGGTTCTGACATCATCAACCACTACTTTGGGATCTTCTTCTTCATCTTCCAGTCATCAGCAGTTTGGGGAAACCTGATGTCGTCGCTCATCTTTGGGCAAGACACCAGTATCTGTAAGCAATTTATTTAATTAGGTTTTCATGTTCGGATCAGATCTAACGTGGTTTTCTCACAGCAGTCACTATCAAAGGAACATCCTCTTCCACTTGGAATGTTTCATATATGTTATGAAAATGTTTAAATCAACACATGAGGTTATTTACAATGTAAAGATGGAGCCAAATTGGAAATGCTAATTAGAAAAACTAAGCGCACCCTTTTTAGCAGCACTTCCTCTTTCATATGACTAAAAATTTAAGACCAATCTTTCCAAAATTGCATCAGCTCTTTGAGTTTGGCAGGTTTTTCTGGTAATGTTCCACCTTAGTTTTTCAACCTAGTGATTATCTGGACTTTGACTGGACCATTCCACCATTTTTGGTTCTTTTTTTTTTTGCTCAGCCACACTCTACCAGATTTACTGCTGTTTTTGGATATTTTTCCCTTTTATGACGAAATGAATGTGGTAACAAATGAATCCCATATCATTACGCCTCCAGCTCCGTGCTTGAGAGCATCTTATTTTCAGTGGCTAGATCACACATGTTCTAAGTGTACCACCATAAACTTTATTTAAAAATGGTAACTGAGGCCTGTTGTCTGAGACAGCGCTCTGAATTTTAACCGCCATTAATGTAGAATGATGGACTTAAAATAGTTCAACCCTTCCCAGAATAACTGGCTCCAGCAGTTGTCTCTCTGTGGTCATTGCTGGCATCTTTCCATCCTGTCATTGTGTAGCTTTGCGTTTAGATTCAACTTTTTAATTAAATAACGTTTCGATTAAAAGTCCTGCTTTTAACTGGGATGGTCAAATTCACTGGTAATCAGTTTGTTAATGCTTGCGATCAGCAGCATCTGCTTTTTTTCAGCTCAATTTAATTAAAGCCAAAGTTTAAAGTGTTTTTTTTTGTGGTCATATTAAGACATAAGAAAAGCCAGTGGAGATCTGTCCAATCTCACTAAAGCTAGTTGTCAAAGGTCTAGAGGAAATTGAGAAGGCTGTGCATGCATGATGTTACTGTGTACGGTGATTTAAATGCCCCCTTATAAGTTTATAAATGACTAACTGCTAAATTCTTCCTGGAAGGACATTCCTGTTTTATTTTCCTCCTGTTCTGACCTAGTTTAGACACTCCCTCTCCTCACCGTCCTCAACAACACTGCATTCGCTGTTCATAACTTCCGACACGCTTTCTCACCATCCGAGATGGTCCTCACATATAAACACTCAGCAGAGACTGTTGTTTCTGTAAAAACTCAAAAACTAAGGAGGTCTGCATCACCATCATTCAGTCTGCTTTCTGCACATCCGTCTCTGTGTGGTTTGATCCATCTACAAAAAAGGACAGATCCAAACTGCCACAAAGAGTCCTGCAGAGAGAATCACCAGGGCTGACCCTCCATCTGTCCAGAGCCTTAAGAGATCTGAAGTCAGAGAAAAGAAATCTAACATCGCTGCAGATCCCACACATCCTGGACACAAACTGTTTAGGCTTTTATCCTCAGCTTGGTGCTACAAAGAAGGTTTTGCTAAAACTATCCAGATAATGACGTTCAGCTTATTTGCACCAATCCAACCTTTTCTCTTTAATAAAAATACAACATAAATACATCAGTGATTTTTTAAGTAAAGAAACTGAGGAACTGATGTCAAAACACTTGTTTGGGTTAAACAAACTTGAGGATTAAAGTCGATTGTGATTCAACTTTGAACATTTATGGATTTATTCAAGTTATGTTTAAACAACGCAATACAAAAAAACTAAATTGTTATTTTTTTTTCATAAGATGTTCACTTTCAAATTGCAGAGAAACATTTTCAACAGAGCTAAAGCTAAGCATCTTAGAAATGGGGAAAAAAGACAAAAAACTTTGAGTTTTTTGCATCCCTCTCTAAATTAACATGGAAATGTTTTTATTTTTATTGTCTGCTCTCTGAGAAAACCTCTTAGTTTAGCACAGCATTCCCTAAAAGGGAAATGGAAACCCAAGTGTTTATAGATCATTTCTTTTCTCCATTGATATTTTGTGTGTATTTCAGCCTCTTAATGCGTTTTCTTTGCTTTTGTCAGCTGACATCCCAGAGTACATCTTAGAAACCTGCGGAGCAGCTGACTGTGGACTAACTATCACTGTCAACAGCACCAGCAAGAGACCAGAACAGAAACTTGTGTGGACGCTCGTTGGATGCTACATTGGTATTTTTTTTAAATTTATTGAATGGTTTTAGATGAATTTAAAGAACCATTTTTTGCCTAAACTTCATTTGGAAAGCATCTTTTTTTTTAATCGATGTCACTCGCAGGTGTCGGAGTTCTGGCTATGCTCATCGTGGCAATATTTCTGGACAACATTGACAAACAGCAGGCAAGCGAGTTTCGTGAGAAAAAGGAGCCGTTTTGCAAAACCTTCCTGGCCACATTCAGGCTGCTGAAGGACTGGAGGCTCCTGACGCTCATCCCACTCACCATGTACAGCGGCTTTGAGCAGAGCTTCCTGTCTGGGGAGTACACCAAGGTAAGGTTATCTCAAAAGATGAACTTATTGCTGTTTTGCGCCTCATCTGTTCTGATTGAGATGAACTATATAGCAAAGACAGCATCTAATAGTAAATATGCCATTAAGTTGTAAAATGCACAAATAATTAATTAAATGTCCAACTATTTTATTAAAATTATATGAAGTAACCCCATTTCCTGTCAACTCAAAAAAAAAAAAAGATATGAAGTCAGAATCCTGACAAAGGTGCAGATACATTATAAAGCTTGATGTGTATGGCAAGCCATCGGTATCATTAATCATTAATGCAGGTTTCCAATCCGTAAAAAAGGGATATGTTGGTTTAAAAAAAAACGCTTAATTCAATAACAAAGTTGGATATAACAAAAAAATCTTGCAAATTGTTCTCTTTGGGGGAGAAAATATGTTTCATCTTTATTAGAGAATGAATTATTCATTTGAACAGATAACAACATCATCAAATGCCTACAGAAAAACTGCTTCCATCAAGAACACTGCTGTATGACTGGACTGATACTTTGTTAGTACTGCCATGTTTAAAATCATGTATACTTTTATTAAATTAAAAGTAAAATGTTTATTAACTTTAAGTGGTAGAAATACATAGACTGAGATTAAATTTAAATCTCATACCACCAACAACAAAACACATGCATAAAAACTGCATTAATGTAGATATGGGTTCAGTCAGTCCCTTTCCAGATAAATCAACGCCAGTTCCTACCTTATTTTACCAGAGCAGAATGAGCCTGTTGATCCTTAATGAAATAATTGTTAAATGTGACACTATGTTGCTTCCTGTCTTTGCAGAACTACGTGACGTGTGCTTTGGGGATCCACTACGTGGGGTTTGTGATGATGTGCTTCGGAGCGTCCAATTCCCTTTGCTCCTTTCTGTTTGGGAGGATCGCTCGGTACATCGGGAGAGCTACGCTCTTCTTCTTTGGTAAAACTTTTTTTTTCACATGTGTGAAAAAGACTTTTTAACATCAGTTATTTTCTACTGTGACTTCTAAGTGCCAGTTAGTTCATGAAGGATTTGTTTTCAGCCGCTGCGGCCAACTTATCCTGCATCATCGCTCTCCTGTACTGGAGGCCTCACCCTGACCAGCTGCCCGTCTTTTTTGTGTTTTCTGCCCTTTGGGGCATGGCAGACGCCATCTGGCAAACGCAGACTAACGGTAAGAAAAACATTAAAACCGTCTCCTTGCCTGACTTTCTAGATTTTTCTAAACACCTGATGTTTTTATTGCATAAATTCCCATGCACATATTGTATTTATTTTAAAATATTTCACTCATTTGAGCCTCTTTGGACCCAAATATAATATTTTTAAGACCTATATAGTACTATTTTATTATAGTGTAAACTTGGCCTCATTATATAGTCTTCTATTCCTATACTCTTTTCTCTTGTTTTAACTTGCATGTTACCATTTGCTGTTGGTAAAACCTAAATATCCCCCTTAAGGAACAATAAAATCTATTTTATTTCTATAAATAGTTATCCGGAACTTTTACTCTCCAGCAGTAAATTGAACAAATCTTTTTTCGAGTCATTTCGTTCATTTTTACAGCAGGTTGCGTTGTAGCCCTCCTGTGGGTTTTGTTAACCAAAAAGCCACGTTTCTAAAACCCTAACACCGAAAGAAACAGTTCGCTTCAGCGGAGCTGAAAAGTATAATACAACATTATCAAGTGACTTGTGTCTGTATCCTCCCTGCCACTGTTGTTTAAAAGCGTCACGTGACATACGAAGGATCCGTATGAAGGACCCGGTCTGTGAGTGATTCGGTCTTTGAGTGATTCAGTCTTTCCGTGATTCTGACTCTGTGAGCAAACTGTCCTGTTTACTGCTTGAGCCGTTCAGCCATGTCACATACCACACTTAAGCGAGTCAAAAAGTAACAACACTTTCCTTAAAATGTTACACAGTGCATTTAATGTGTCATATTATTCTTTATTTTATGTTATGCTTGAGCTGCAGCCTGCACTTTATCAGATACCCTGAAGTTAAGTTTTGTATTTCAACCTCCTCTCTGATCCGATCCTAAACGGTTATGCGTCTGTCAGACAGACTGAGCGGAATACCGCGCAGCGCAGGGCAATTAGTGTACGGCAGGTCGACTTAAAAAAAAATCTAATTTAATGACTTTTTCGCCCAACAATTCAGAGAACAAAAGTATGTACAAGAACGTTTTGAATATGAAAAAAGTGTAGATGAAAAGAAGCTATTAAAAATCAGAAGTCTAACTGAAAATTATATTGTCCAAATGAACAAGATCACAAGAACTGAAGACCACTGATTAAATATGATTTCATGAATGAGAAATGTTTTTTGATATGCTAACGAATCTTATTCGTTCAATATGAACGAATCTTATTATTTCATATTCATATTGAACAACACATCACTGATCCCACGAGGGATATGCATAATGCACGTCAGAAAACGGATGGATTGATGGAATCTGCCCAAGTGGATTATGATGAAAGTATTTTGTATAGAAATTTTTTTAATTTGCTCTCAGATATGTAAGTCCTTGAATTAGAAAATGTTTGATTTGATTGAACCGACTTTGTAAAGTTCCTTGAGATGATCTGTTGTGAAACTGAATTAAGGAGCTTAGTATCTAGATTCAGCACAGAGCCAGATCATTCTTTTATTGATCCGTCACACCCTCTCTGTTTCAGCTCTTTATGGCGTCCTCTTCCCGAGGGATAAAGAGGCCGCCTTTGCCAACTACCGCATGTGGGAGTCGCTCGGTTTTGTAATTGCCTTCGCCTACAGCACCTTTCTGTGCCTGGAGTACAAACTATACATCGTGCTGGCTGTTCTGATTCTCAGCATGCTAACCTACCCCATAGTGGAGTACTACGAGTACAGGAATCCCACTGAGCCCATTGAACAGGTCACCCATGTGAACCACAAGAAAACCACTGAAGAAGACATCCTCAGTCAAACTTGGATGTAGACATTTTGCCATCTGGTCAGACTCTTTAATCCTGCACTGAAAAACTGGAATAACAGATGATGAAAATGATTAAAATAACTCCAAAGAGGCAGAAGAAAAAACAAAACAAGATGGTAACTATGAAAAACAGCCGTTTCTTCTTCTGGAACAACAAACCTGAGACTTTTCCTGAAGCTTTTTTCTCAAAAAGTCCCTTTGGAGCTTCGTTGGTCCAGTGAACCATGCACTGCTAACACCAGATGTGATGTCATAATATAAAAACACATTAAGTTAAAGACAGTCAAGATCTGATTTTTAATGCCTCATATAAAATGTTTTTATTGATGACTTAACTGATTTCATGTTTCATGTATATGTTGCTTCACATTTATTAGATGAAACTTTCACTAAAGCTTTACTGAATGTCTGAGTTTGATGCATAAGCTTCTCCATGTTATTGTCTTTTCTAGTTTTATCATTAGTTTTAAACCTAGCTGCCTCCTGTTAAATGAAAATAGCATTTGTTTTTATTTCTCTACTGTAATATAATTTTAAATCATACTGTGTATGGTAATAATCTCTTAATAACTACAATAAATAATAAGTATTAACTCATTTCATGTACTGTAAACTATTTTCTGCACACAGGTGAGTCCATTTCAACAAAATTCAAAGGGATTTTATAAGTAATTAAAGCAAAATCTTTAGATAAATTTACATTAAAAACAAAAAAATACATAAAATATATATAAAAAACTATATGTAGGTATAAATACCCAAGACCAAAAAAGTCTCCACCAAGGAACAAAGTTTGTCCCAAATTGTAACTGAAAGTGTGTTCACAGTGAAATGGAGCATTTGATTTACATGCAAAGCCTTTATAGGACGGCATGAAGCAGCGATGAGAGGTTCTGCTGCGCATCAGAGCGTCGCAGCTTCCAAGTTTTTGACGCTGGAGTTGAGAAATCTGAACTTTTGCAGCTTGGAGCATAGCGGCAACCAATCAGAACAGCTGATCCAGGATTTTTTGGGAGACAGTCACTACATGTACGCTGTGATCGCATCTGCAGGTCATCTGCCTATGAAAAATACGTAAATATAAAAGGGTTGGACTCCAAAGCTTTAAAAGAAAGCCAGAAGAATGGATTGTGTATATAGAAGCGAGCTCTGATCATTCCCTCCACTAACACATTTTTATTAATGAGTTGTGGCAAAACAGTATGGAGGACAGAATCACTGAATACGAAAACCAGCTAATTTAACATTTAAATCATGAAATTAGAAATCCAATTTAAAAAGCATTTTTTAATTGCATCTTTTGAATTGAATATTAACAAGGAATTGTTAATTGTATTGATTAATCCAACATTACTGGAATTTCAACATTTATTTTAAAATCCTTTATTTAAATGGAGATTTAAAAAAAACAACATTTATAAATCCGATTATACTTTTCCTAATCACACATTTAAAAAGGTTGTTTCTAATTCCATTTCCTTTTATCAACTTGCATTTTCAAATCTGTTTCGAAATTGCATTTTCTTTTTGCTTTAGCTGCTCCATTTAAAATTTCCATGGTTCCTCAGAACAATGAAAACACAATTAAACCAATCACAGCTGCTCTTCTTTTTAGTGCTATGCTCCAGTTGTGGCTGTCTAACCAATTAGAGTGCTGTTCACATATGAAAGCAGCTATGATTGGTTTAACTGGTTTTCAGTATGCTCCAGAGGCATCACGGAAAAGGTAAATTGAAAAGGGAAACTGTTACATGCCATTTGACGACAGAATGTATAGGACTACAACGCTCAACTCAAAATGAGCAATTGGAAAATGCTTTTCAAATTGGATTTGAAATTACATGATTAAAAAGGTTAAATTTGAAATGGCTGGTTTTCTTTTCCACTGAATCTCTATGTCCTCCTTACCCAGACAAATATTGATCTCTAAGCTTGCATTTTGAGTTTAAAGCAATTATTTCCTGCATCAATCTGGAGAAAATTTAGAACCATCCTCTTCTCGGCATTTTGAAGACAATTACTAAAGAACTCAGACTGAAGACAGAAATATTTATCACTATGTCATCATCATAAATATGATTTAAAAAAAAACAATCTTATAGTCCTAATGCTAACCTTAGAGGTACTGCATCAAAGTGGCTCTAGAACGAAGCTTTGAGGAGCCCCACATGTGATCCTTAAGATTTAAAACAACCAAAAGGGACAAATGTACTCTTGGTCTTCCATGCAGGATCTCGTTTAAGGATGAAGTCCCAGTATAGTGTTTTTTACAACTTAAAACAAATTTTAAAAAACCAACAAAACAGCAAAATAACCAACACTGAATATAAAGAGACCAGCTAGTGATTCTGGACGACCAGAGGTGGATAATCCAGGTCCAGGAAGTAAAACTCCTGCCTAGTTTTCCTTCATCCCGTTCATTTAACCAGGTGATTAACCCACAGTCTGTGTCATGGAGCTAGAAATGCAAATAGTTGGATCTAATCTCTGTACAGGTTTTTTACTTTATACAACTGGATTATCCGCCTCCGATTATGACTTTTTCGATATCTCATTAATCAGTTTAGAGGCCTATTCAAGTGGGTTAAAGTTCAACACAAACTTTGCCAGCTTCGCTTTCCTTTGTCAATCAAGAACAGTAATACCATGACCAAAACAGAGTGGACAGCTAATAGGAAAACAGTGCAGAGTTAGAGTGACAGCTAGACTCCTGGATACATCTGTGTTCAGTCGCTCTTAGGGCGATGACTGCTGCAGGCCTCTTGATCTCCTGCAAGATTTTGATTAACATATACAGTTGATTATAGAATCAAGTTTTTGCATGTAACATCCCCTACCATCAAGGTTTTCCTTTAACTGAACTTTACATGAAATGCTTGGATCCAACACTTGAGGGTAACTATGCTTCTGAAAGATGCAAGATGAGCAGAGTGTTGGTGTCAAATCTCTGACACAAAGGAAACCAAGGACACGAATAAGACACAAGGAAAGGAAGGACAGCAATGTATAGAAGTAGGAAATAATAACACGTGTAGGAAGAATTACAGAAAGGATATAAGGAAGATTCAGAAAGAACACATGAAGGGCAACCAGAAGCAACAAAACAACAAGAATGTAAATGAAACAAATGGCAGAAAAGAAGTGAAGGAAGAAGTGGGAAAGAGAAAATGTTAAATAAGGAGAAAACATGAAATAAAGGAAAGGAAGGAAAGTAGGAGCTCCTCATATATATGATGAGTGATAAAATCTATTAGAGCAAATATTTTACCAGACCTGAAAAACACTTCAGTTCCAGACGTCGTCACCCTGTAGAAGATCCCTGTTACTTAGCAGCACATCAAGCTTGTAGAGCTTCATGGCGCAAACGTTAAAACATAAGATGATCATCTGCATACATGGATTTTCAAGGAATACATGAGACCAGGTTGTGCATTTCAGATGGTGCTTTTATTGCAATGTGTTGCATTCCCACATTCATAGATGTTATAGATTTGTTAGTCAAAGCATTATTTCCACAAGGTTGGCATCCTCACCTTGGAAATAAAAAGCAAAGGGACCAAATGCACGAGGTGTTTGTGTAGAGAAGTGTGTGTTTGTGTGTGTGTTTCTGTGTAAACTTGAGAGCAGCCACGGACATATGAATGAACAAACCTCCGAGTTTGGACTTCCAGTAGACAAAAAAAAAACAGAAACAAAACAAAAACAAGAGTTTAGTTTGTCTTATAGCCTCCAGGGCTCTCACTCCCCGCTGGGACTGGACCCGGCCTGAGACTGATTGTCTACAACATTCCCACAGAAAAAGGTAGATTTCTTTATACTCTATTCACGTTACACACCTGAATGAGAGAGAGCGGGAGGGTCTGGGTTTTTTTTTTTTTTAAGAGTTTGAGAGAGGAAAAGAAAACACAACATGCATGAATTTCTCCCAGATGAACACTGTCACTCATATTGTCTTCTAATAGCTGCTCTGATGCCTCTTAAAAAACAAACTTTACATGAGTGTTATATACAAAAACTGGACAAAAAAAAAAAAAGAGTAAAATGTATATTATATATTTGTCTATGTATTTATATATCTATTTATATTAATTTTTTACAAGGGAGAAAGTGGAACCTTGGTCTCTTCTCTTAAAATATCCATAAAATGCATTACCAACAACAGTGGCGAGTGAAAACTAAACCTTCGCCTTAAGGATTTCACCCAGTCCCAAGAAGGCAGCGCTTATAAAACTCCACAACCGACACTGTAGTGAGAACAGCGTCAAAGACCTGCACTGGGAATGAGCTGGAGGTAACAGAAAACCTTGAGGGGAGTCCTGGTGCCGCAACTTCAAAAAAAATAAAAGTAAAAAATGCCGCAAGGACTCCCGATGAAACAAGACGAGCAAAGACAGAGAAGACAAAGCGACACGAGTGGTGCGTTGTCGTTTACATCAGTGCACAATCGTTTAGGACAGAGAGTAGAGGTAAGGTCTCACACTTTTCACTGTTACAGAGAGAGAGGAAAGCGAAAAACGGCCGGGAGCAGGAATGTTCAGAGAGTTCAAGCCAGAGAGGAGGATTTTTAAGAGTTCATCTGGAAAACAGACAACAGCGCAGAAAGGAGGGAGAGGATGTCACCTGAAGAACAGCATAAATATTACAATAAAACGACAGAGAAAGGAGCTGCTGTTTACGACTTTTAGCTCTTTTTTCATGATGGCTCCAGTTCTCCACAAAGAACCTGAATTTTGAAGAAACGTGCAACGGCTCTCAAAAGTTTACAAAACTGTGTGAAAACGCTTCCTTTTTTATAAAGAAAAAACAAAAAATAAACAACACGAGAAACCGCTTTCTGCTCTAATATAACAAATTTCCTGCTCAATATGACTTCAAATAAAATAAAAGTTTGTTTCAGTCGTCCTGTGTGAATAATCATAACATTTAATCTACTTAAACAGAAAAAAACGGAGCTGGAGCTAAACTCCAACTTTACTTAAAAAACGGAAGTCAAATCTAATGAAATGGAGGTATGAATCAGAATAATGAAAAATTTTTAAAGCTAGGAGGCACTAAAGACAAACGATGACAGATCTAAAGAAACGTGAAGCAGTTTTCAACCAGGTCTGGTTAAAACCTTAAGCTGAACTTTGGGCCACGTCTTCAAAAAGAACATCCTGCCCAAAAGTGAAACACAATGGTGGCAGTATCAGGATGTGGGGCCACTTTTCTTCAAAGAGAAATTAGATCATTACTCATAAACAGTTTAATTTGACCCAAAATCTTTAGATTAACCTTTTAGATAAAGATTGGGAACTTGTTTTTTAGCTCCAAAGTGAGTTGAAGTTTTAATTTCAAGTCAAGCAAAGCGAGGATAGAACTAAAACACTCTGATCTGTAGAGCTGTAGAGCTGTCTTCAAGTTCTGGAGAGCTTCCCAAGATATAGGATGTTAATAATCTACCTGATAAACACTAAAATCAATCAAAAGGTCATCTTTAAATGTAGTCGCTGAAGGGTGCAGATACAGATTCTTATCATTTCTTTACATTCCTCTTAACATGTTTGTTTTTTGTTTTTTTTGCGGATGAATGTAAAACAAACATTTTTTGAAATGATTTATGGTATAACTGGTTTTTAAATGACTCAAACCTGGCATTTTAACTGCTCTCCTAATGCTGATCCGTTTCATGGCCTTTTTTCACCCAGAGTGGATCCGGATATATAAAGTGCAGAATTAGATTGTATTTGCAAATTCCTGGGATAATCTGATTCATCTACATGCGTTTAAAAAAAAGGTATTTTATAGAGTAAAAATGTGTTTTTATTTTTGCTTCCTTATTTAAAAAAACAAACCCTGGTGAACAAGGTTATCGTTAAAGCATATATTTATTTATCCATATATTTATATATATTATATACACACACGAGGCACCTTAAGTTTGGTATAAAGTATTCGGCTGGGGGATGAGACTGAAAGCTTGGGCTTTTTCACCTTTAAATGAATGGCTTAGTGTTGTTCCAGTGTTACTTCTACTTTACAAACGAGGAAATGTTTAAGTAAGGTGCATAGCTAATGGTTGCAATGTTTGTTTTCTTTTTTTTCCCTGTAAACACGTGATAGCACTTCAGGCTTCAAAAACACGGCATTGGCAGAGTCGAAACTGAGCAAACTTTGGGACATCACAGGTTTTCAATGCTGATAGGCCACTCTGACGAGACGGATTTAAGACCGAAAAAGGAAAATAAAGGAGCATCCAGCGAGACGAAGACGAAGGAACGAATTAGAGCCGCTACATTATGTGTTGTCCAGAGACGATGAGGTTTGCATATGAAATCCGTTAAACGCGTTGAAGCTTTGGTCTTTTTTTTTTTCCACTCTTGAGGGATGAATTAAAAATGATAAAAAAATAAAAAAACAAACAAATCAGTCATAAAGTCAACAATGCTTCTCATGAAAACCAAGGCTCCACTCTCCCAGCTCTGCTGAACCACTACCATCAACAGAGGAAAATTAAATAATATGGCCTTTTTTTTGTTTTCTTCTTTTAAATTAACCCGTACAAAAAGCCAGTCCACACCGCTTCTCTCTCTCTTTCTCTCAGTAAAATCACATTCAGCAGTCGCTTTAAAAAACAAAAACCAATCTCTGGCATAGTTTATCTGAATAAAACACCCACAGGTAACTGTGCAGGGTCTGAAAGAGTCCAAAGAGGAACTGAACAGGACATCGTCGTCTGTTTCCATCTCAGAGAGAACACCAGATATACAGTATTACACACTCACACTTCATGTACAAACATACATCATCTTCAAAACCAAAGTAAAAAGGTAGAAAAATAAAAACATGACAAAGGCGAGTAGTTATTTACCACAAACTCGGAGCTAGTTTTTTTGTTTTTTTTTTTACTCTGTCGATTCTGAACAAATATGCATTCACATTTCTGTTATATACATTAACATGAGACAAACATTAGAAAACCTGGTACCTGCGCACTGTAGTGAGGAAGGAGGGACTGCTTTTTGCACTGAAAGGCTTTTGCATATAGAAACACTTTTACCTTTTTCAGCTTTTAGGTGTATTTGGCATATTTTTGATGTCTTTGTCGCAGGGCGAAATTCTCCATCTATAATCCGGGTTTGTAGAGGAGGCCTTTCGCATGCAGGAAAGACGAAATGAGGAAGAGGAGATAAGCTGTGTGTGTGTGTAGAAATAACTGCATGAAAAAAAAATCTTCAACTAACTGATCTGCTGTACAATCCAGAAGCTACAAATAAGTTTAAGAGGTGCAAAAAGCGATAAACCAACATTAAAGATCGCTTGTTTGTTGCATGTTAATTGATTTTAGTTGCAACCTGCTTTAGGATGATTTGTCCTCATCTGCAAGTTTAATCAAGACAACAGCCTTTTTGCATTGTTTCACCAGCGACAATTTAAAATGTAATGTTTGTAAATAATAGCCGACATTAATTAAAATGTCTTTGCACAGACTGATTTATTTGCGTGGTGGTGGTGTTGCACTTTGTGCAGCTTCTGGCTCTTCTTTCAGGACAAACTGACACAGGTTTTGACAACCTGCTAAATTAAATAAAAGAACAACAAGAATTGCTCAATGGTTTAAATGGGAATTTCATGCAGTCAATTTATCTCAAATGTGGGTCTAATTTTCATCTCTCTGGGTGGATATCAGGGAAATGTTCAGAATGTTCCTTTGGATTTTGCAAAGAATCTAAAGAGATATTTCTTATCTATGGCACAAAGTTCTGACAACAACAGGTTTAGCTGTAAGAGACGTCCTGTTTGAGATTTATCCTAATGAACAGACAGACAAAACATGGATCAATAGCAGATCTATCTGCTCATTCTTCTAAAAACTTGGAGTGAGATGTACAGAAGATACGCTTCTGTTGTTTTATACGTCTTGTCTGCATGCCAGCAGAGTTAGCAAAGTAGTTTGTAAACAGAGGATTTTATTTGTACCTGTGTGGTTAAGATATCCAGGGATTATTAGAGGTTGTGTTTTGCATTGCCACGTTTTTGTTTTCAAGGTATTTAACAGATGAAAGGAGGTCAAAATAGTGAGAAGAAAAACAGTGCCCCCTGCTGTTCAGGAGCATAAACTTAGCTCTGCTTAAACCAACAACATATCTTGGACTTTAAAGTTACCGATATAATTAACACCCCTACTGGTAAAAGGTGGTACTACAGTTTTTCTGAAGGCAACAGAAGCTGATTAAGATGTGGAAGATGCATAAAAAAAAACAGAAATTAGATTAGGCAGGGTCCTTATATCCAGATAATAGACAGACTGGTTAACATCTAATGTTTTAAAATACAGGGCATTTAAAAAAAAAATACTTTCACAAATAAACCCGAAAAACTTTAGGATCTGCATGGTTTTAAAACCATAAATTATCATTGTAATTTTAAAGCGCCCATTCTGGACTGGTAGTTATTACAAGTTTCAGCTGTTTTGCATTTTTTTATGCAGATAAAAAACATTTAAGAATTATAAGGAAACTGTGCAAGAAACTGAAGTAGATGGTGACCAAAAGAGAACCTGACTCACTGAGCTCACATCCGCAGGAGCTGCAACAGCTGGTTCCTACATCACACAGCATCGCTGGAGGAGTTAGCAATGTCCGCTCGACGTATGAACGCTCTGTGGCTCATACATGTTATGTAACGGGAGGAAAACAAACCCTAAATCACCAAATTAGTATCAGACATGAGATGGGACTGGATTAATTTTCACTGCGTGGATGAAAAGGTGAATTACTGAATGTGGGGTCTGCAGTGACTGACAGCAGTGAAATAAATGATGATGCATGAAACTTCATTTTCCACAGGATCTCTGAATGCTTCCTGATTGAATTATATCCTGATGGAAACTGAAACCTTTGGATCTGGTTCTGTCATCTTTTTCTCAACTAATTCGGAAAAAAATTCGGGATATTTCATTTTCTGCAACAACTTTGTTATAAAGCATAAATAGAGGCAATGTCTCAGCAGGGAGTTTATAGATTTGTGCATTAAAAAAAAAAAGGTGAATTCTTCTTATTTTAAATCCTTATTGGTTATGGAGAGACAGTGTATGACCGATCAACAGTAGTTAAAGAAAACTGTACATGTGAGCAGCCAGAGGAGTGATGTGCTCAGAGGCGGATGGAGATGAATTCTTGACTAGATAAACACTTTTAAAACGGAGGAATTATTATAATTATTATTATTTTTTTCCAAAGCTTCATTCAAATTCCTGAAAACTTTAAATTATTCACCAATCACATCCTTGTTAGGAAGTTCTAACTCTAAAGCCTCTATTTAAATTTCATTATATACGGGAACAATAATGCAAAGCGCATCATTGGCTGCAGCTACAAGCAGCAAACAATGCGACTTGAGCTATAATTATAATTTTTATACAACTGTTACAGACACATGTGCTGCTTTTTTTGTACATAAAATAAAGCAAAAAACAAACAAACAAAAAAAAACAGATAACAGCTAACTAGCTCCCTGAAATAAAAAAAAAGTAAAGAAAAACAATAAAACTATGTTTGTAAAAAGGGAGTCATTTCCAACCTTTTTGTTTTTTTTTTTTTCCCCCAAAGTCAAATTGTTTAAAATTTCACATTTTTAGAAGCTGGAATAACTTCTTCCTCCACTGCAACATGAAGCTGTGTCACAATATGCCAGAAAAATAATCTCAAAATGAGCAGACATTATTAGAACTGGTTAAAAACTAATAAAAACAATAAATGAATCCAATCACATTATACAGAGTTTTGCCTCTTCTGAGTATTCAATAAATTTTTTTTGTTTTTTTGTTTTTTTCCCCCCAAAAGAAAGCAGTTACAAGAGAACAGGTTAGCTCACCCCCAAAGTCTTTGTCCTTCTGTAATGTACAAATACTACCCGCCTGCATGGTGCACGTGGCAAACAACACTGATAGGCTGAGAGAAACCGTGAAGACACAAAGAGAAAGAGGAGCAGAGGAGAAACCCTGCCGGGCCTTCCCGTATTCACATCTGCTGAGGTGAGGCTAAAATGTGACGGACAAGACAGTTAAATAATCATAACAGTCTGTTTTTATACTCTGAAATAAAAAATAAAAGACATAAAGGTTCAAAACTGAGCAGCATCCCCTCTGACTCCCATCCTTTCATCCATCCGTCCGTCCGTCCAATCCGTACGTCCTGGTTGATGTCAAAGCTTGTTCTGGAGGTCATGATGAAGATGATGACGGAGAGAGCAGAAGATTTTATAAACAATCCAACCCAAAACATAAAAATAGAATAGAAAAATACACAGGAGAAGAGAAGAACAAAAAAAAAGAAGAAGAAGAAGAAGAAGCAGAGCTTGGGACAAACTCTCACTTCCACCAGGCACTGCAGCAGACAGAGAGGAACAGTCCCAGAACCAGCTGATACTGAGCTTCTATCTCACAATGCCGCTGAGGTCTGAAACCTTAACATTCCCACATCGCTGAGAGAGATAGATCGATCGATAGAGAGACGAACGACAAACGGAAACCAACGCAAAGAAAACAGAAAAGCCAGAGGTGGCTGCTGATGCACGGGACGCCACCAAACCGCCGACCCGTCATCGAAGCAGGAAATAGAACTAAAAGAGAGAGAAAGGTCGGCCCTGATTCGACAGTGACAAAAAAAATCAAAATAAAATTGGCAAATCTACAATGACGTCGCAGTTTTTTTTTCCTCCTGGGTCAGGAAGCAGGAAGTAGGTCACCGAGAAATGAGCAGCAAGACAACACTGCCTTTATTAGGCTGAGGCAGACAGACAGGTTGTCAGACAGATTAGACAGGCAGGTTTAAATAACACCGCTGCTCCTACTGACGCTCTGTAAGTACTGGGCTGGTGAAGTTACCAGGCCTGACCCCCCATGAAGACGTGAGAGGGAGCATAGGAGCTGATGGGATGGGGGGGGGGTCACTCAGTGAGGAGCTGCTGGAGGAGGCTCTTCTGTTGGGCCTGGCTGCTCTGCGAGCCCTGCGGCCCGGGGCCCTTCTGGGGGGCCGTGGCCCCGATGGAGCCCTGGTTCAGGTAGGAGTCGCTGCCGACGAGGTTCACGGTGCACTGGACGTCCGCGAACACTTGAACCTGCTGCACCTGCAGAGACGGAGGGAAAAAAATCGGGCTGAGTTCTGTAAAAACTGCTGAAGGTTACAGTCAAAATGATAAAACCTTTAAACATTTAGATGATTTTTAACCACAAACTTCTACAGATTTTATCATGGAAGAATGTAGAATTAAGCAAAGTAAAGATTAATTATAAAGCAAAATCAGTCAGTCATTTCTTTAAATCTGGAAAGTGTGGCATTCAGCTATAGGTATTCCACCTGAGTCAATACTGGATGTTCCTCTGTGATTCGCAGCGTGTTTCTGGTGGGAGTCTGTGGCTAACAGGCTGTAATCGCTACCAGAGACGAACACAGACACCAGGCTGTGTCCGAGCATCCACCCTAACCCGTGGTCACTACTTTTCACTCCCCGCTGTAACTCCGCCTCCCCGCACGGGGCCTGTTCTCGCCGCCACAACAAATCCCATGAAGGTTTGCGAGGAGAGCTCTCACAAAGCATTCTGGGATATATCTACTTGATGGATGTTCACTTCTTTTCAAGGTGCATCGTGGGAAATTTTAAGTCCATTAGTTTTTAATCTACTAGACGTTCAGACGCTCGTTTAGAATGGGGTAACCACTATCTAGTGCTCTATAAGGGGGTTAGGGTGGACGTTTGGACACAGCCTAGGTGGCGCTAGAGAGCCTGATCTTATTCCTCTGAACGAAAAAGGTGCCGTCCTCTAATCATTTTCTTTTTAAAGCGTAGTGTTTTGCAGAACTGCTGCCCCATCTGCTGTATTTCTTGGTTTTAATGATGCTTTTTTTTTCACCAACGTTCTTTAAAAAACTACAGAGGTGTTCAAAAAACTACGGTAGAGGATCGGGGCCATATTCCAAAAAAAATTATGACTTATTTTCTCAATTTTTAAAAACATTGAAGAGACTTCTTTTATTTTTAAATCTAAAAGCAGCCTTAATTATCCCTCATGCAGAACAGCTAGATTTATTTCCACACCATGTATTAATCATGTGCTTAATGAGGACGGATCTGCTGGTTTCTATCTTAGTTTAACCTTGAATTTCAGGTTGAACGTTACCGTTGTGTCTATTTTCACAAACCTGCTGGTCGCTGCACACTGAACTGACGTTGTTGAGGTTATTGTTGCTCATTCCAACTGCTTGACCCATGGGAGGTAAAGAGCTGACGCTGCCCGTGCCTCCAGCCATGGAGACGGTGATGCTCATGTTGTTATACACCCCCTGCTGGCCGAACGCCTGCGCTGCACCCTGTCCTGACTGGCTGAACAGGCTGTAGGACAGAGAGGGAGTTCAGAACCACGCGATAAATTTAAAAAGAAGAAAAATAATCCAGGAGAGCGTTTACCTGCCCAGGCCTGTCTGCTGCCAGCTCTTCATGTCTGGAGACTGATAGCCGGGAGGCGGTGCCTGCTGAAGCAGAGGACTCTGGGAGGTGGAGTTCTGAGGTGATAACAATGGGCTTGTGGGGCTCATCTCAGGAGGAAATGATGGATCCTGTTGGACCACAGCTGTGGCAAAGAAACACTTTCATAACAATCCGGCTATACAAAAAGTCTAAAAATGCACAATGTTTATCCACCATGTGGAGTCAATGTTTTCTGACAATGTTTTCCTATTAAAAATATAGGAATTTCCACCACTGCATCAAAGTTTGAGTCTTTCTTGCGTCGTTTTGGAAGCGTAAAAAAAATCTTTCACTCTGAAATTCAAATGCATGTTTTAAAGAAAGCAGGCGATAAATATGGAGCCTGGAGAAACACAAAGGAGGGAAGGGGTGGAGGGATTGTGAAAGTGAAGTGGGAAAAATGATTGGGGGTTAATGGATGAATAACGATCAGATAGATGGAGGGAGACGGTAGATAAACTAGCCAGAGGATAAACCCTCAAATCCTTAATTTCCTCCATAAATCCATTTTTCTTAAACTCACCAGAGCCTCCAAACTGCTGAAAGAGTCCCTGCTGCACAGAGGAGTTCACGGTGCCGTCAAACTGGGCCTGTAAGCCACCCATCAGCGTCTGGTTGCTCAGGGGGATTCTGACCGACAGCTTGGAGTCCAAAGGCGTCCCCGGCACGGTGCTGAAGTGACTCGGTGAGGTAGGGGTGTTCCCTGCCATCGGGTTGTACCCCGGCGGGAAGCTGAACTGTTGCTGAGACGTCGTGGGGGTGCCTTTCGGTGCCCGAGGGGTGCCCACGCCCCCGGTCGGGGCTCCCGCCACATTCTGTCTCATAAGCCTGACCTTGTGCTGGAGGAGCTGCTGCTGCTGACGATGATGGATGCTGTAGAGTTCCCTCTGACGCTGCGCCAGCATCTGGGCGTTCAGCGGAGGCTGCTGGGAGGAGGAGGAGACATTTAAACACCAGAAAAAATAAACCAAACACGAATAAACGAGAATAAGTAAATTATTGAAATCTAAAACTTTCCAAATGGATTCACAACTCAAATTGTGAACTTTTTAATCACAAGTCCAGCTCTTCCAAAGCTAAATGGAGCTCATTTCTCAATTTCATGTCTTTAGTTGACAAGCAGGCCCACAGCGTCACAGATCATTCACTATAACCAACAGCAGGTATGAGGTATCATCAAAAAAATCGTGTTTTATATTACAACAGACTAAATGTTTGATTTTTATAATTTTGTTCACAGGGAAGTGAGTTTAATAGCAGCTTTGTAAAGACTGTCTGTTAAAATGTAAGAGTTGGTGCTCTGACGGACCTGTGAGGGTATTTGGGGTTGTTTGAGCCCCTGTCGGACCCCCATGTTCACCTGCTGGGGGCCTCCTGGGAATGAATTCAAGGCTGCCAGGCGATTCTGGAGTAAAAAAAGACAGCAGAAAACAGGCTGATGGATTACAGAGAAAGAAGAAAGAAAGATGAGATTAGCAATTCGAAATAAATAGGAGTGCTACAGGAAGCGCAGTGGGATGACATTAGCTCTAAAAGCTTCTTAATCAATACCAGGAAAAGAGCGAAGACTCATCGCAACAAAGTATGATTCAGACACATGCAAAGGGCAGGAAATCAATATCTCCTAAAGACGTGTGAGTGTTTCCGTCTTAGTTGTTATGGATGACATCCTTTTGTTAACATCACTAAAATGGTGTAAATAAATAACATCCACAATGTTTCTATGCATTATGCAAAGAAGTGGCTGCAGACATTAAGAGTGAATCGATAGCAGAAGCTGATGAAGCATCAAGAGCAGCGGAGAAAACGATCTCACCTGCTGCTGGCCCTGCAGTCTCTGCTGCAGCTGCAGCCGCAGGTGGTTGGGCGGCAGCCTGAGCTGGGGGCCCATCCCCTGGGGTCTGCTCATGCCTGGTCTCAGCCCCACGCTCGCTGATCCGCCAGGGAAAGCCCCGCGCGGGGCTCCGAATGTCACGCCCTGCTGCCCCACCGCGGCCAGCTCTGGAGGAAACGGAGCTTGTGAAGTTGGTGGGAACTGGAAAGTATAGGTGGGGGGTTTAGGGTCCATGGAAACTGGCGTGGCAGTGGGTTGCTGAGGTGGGAAGTTTTGAGGAAATGGGTCGAAGCAGCCGCCCTGCGGAGACGAAAAAAG